>PVJD01003231.1:0-169896 GCA_004026545.1 Mormoops blainvillei | reverse complement strand
TTGATTGTGAATGTGGCCTGAAGCATGCGAATTGGGGGAGACCTCCACAGTCCACTGGCTAAGTATGTGCTCTCTAATCAAGAGGTTAGTGTTCATGTGACTCCTGTTTCTCTTTTGAAAGGGGCTCATTCATTGGGGGAATTTTTGGGAACATGTGTTTATCAGGCCGGGATGCTGAAAGCTTTCGCATTGTTGAAAGAGGTCAGCCTCGCTCCTCAGCCTTTGCTGTACACTCGCGTAATTGACAAGGCCGCTAATAAGGAGCCCCGCGTAGAGACACGCTGTGTTTTCCCCTCCAGGTTTTATGGACTGCGCTCTATGTTGAAATGCAAGGCTGCGAAGTCTGGGTTTGTTTTTCAAGTGACCCAGTTCATGGCTCAGAGCATATGGTTTACTAGGTGATAAGCCATTGGTATTTTCTGCTTATATTTATTACTAGGTCTAGTTTATTGTTTTCATATTTAAATTTGTAGTAAACTCACTCATGTTTTCTTCTTCAGGTTGGTTATGAACCATTAGATAGTCCCTCTTGTGTCTCACAATTGGAGAGCAGAGCCATCTTTCTGAATGTTAATTAGTCTGTTTTCAGGGCCTTGCGCTTTCTTCGCTCTGAAGGGAGGGACAGTTACTGAGTTTCTTCCTCACAGGTGCGCAGCCGAGCAGCATCCCCTTCAGGTGGCGATTACCTTTTCCTACCAACAGTGTTGCATCGGTTTGTCTGTCTGCTTCCTGTCTTGCCTTTCCTTGGCTTCCTTGCCTTCTTCACCCAGTGAAGATAGCCATACTGTAACGTGGAATGTATTAATACAAGTAAATACAAATCTCTTTTTTTTTGAACAGTTACATTCCTACGACTTACTTTTTCTGTAATTAAAAAATCTCCCCAAGGATGAAGTTCGCTTCATTAGGTCTCTGTGGGGGGGTCATTTGTTTTGAAAGCTTGGTAAAGCGAATAAGGTTATTATGATTGGGGAAAATATATAAGGTTTTAGCACGCACGGATGCTTCACTTACTCTAAGTGTAATGGAAAGCAAGGTTACATAAAAATTCATAACGTGAATGGCACGTATTGTTTGCCTGTTAGGATGCTTGCTTTCCTTTTATCTCATTTTTTTGTAAGACTGTACGGATTTATTGCTGCGTTCATTTGGTGAACTTGTATTATTGTTTATAGTTAAAAATAAGGTCAGCATTGCCTTTGAAAGTATGGTTTGCTCATAGTCAATTAAAAAGTAAGTGTGGGAGAATGCAGTCATGCTGATATCTGACTTTCCCATTTACTGTTCAAGTATAAAAGTGAGGCCAGTAGATTAATACAGGAAAATACTGATTATGAGTCTTGTTTTACATAGTTTCCAGTACTCTGGAGCTGCTGTAAGCCCCAGTGCCCTGTCCCATTCTTTGTTTCTGCTCTTTTTGGTTAGTTGTGTGATAGATAAGGACGTAGTGACGCAGGAAGAAGAGAAGACTGTAGACGGAGGCCTCTGGCCGTCTGCTCTCCTTCTGCCTCCGTTCAGAGGCAGTGTCTGGGCAGAGCGCGTCATCCGCTGACATCTCTGCTCGGGATTCACCGCTTCACGCAACACTCGGCCTCCGTAATCTTACACTTGTGTTGCAAAACATTTTGCAATTTCAGATGTTTGGCATGCGTTAAAGTGGGACTATCAGAATCCCAGTCTAAACATTCTGGTGCACCATGCCATTTCTTTGCATTTTTATTCACGGTAGATGCAGGCAGCTCCATCGCCCTCTAATTGTAATGTGGCCTTGATGAAGTCTCCTTGCCTTTACCCTATCGGGGGCCTAGTATTCATGGCCTTATTGCTCTTCCAGTGTTGGGTGTATGGGGCCTTCAGTAAGCCTTTCTTTGGCCTGACGTATAGGGTGGGGAAGAGTAAATCTTGGAAGGGACTGTGGGTGCCAAGGTGATCGGTGGTCCATTTTCTGTGTTTGCTTACGGACCACTGAAAACTCATGGGCTAAGGTTTTCGCCACCTATTGGTGCGGTGGGGGGCTTTCTTACTCCTGTGGGTTTCAGAGCTTTCCGCCAATTTAAGGTGAGCCCCCAGAAAGGTCCCCGCCTTCAAAGGCGAGCATTCGTGTGCCCAGATTTGTCCTGCAGCCCGCACTCACCCCTTTCAGTTTGAGGGGACCCCTGGGTCTTGGCCACAGACTGTTGGTTCGCAGTGCTGTGGAGGCTTCTGAAGGGACCCTTCGTGTTTTTCTCTGTGAAGCCGTACCCCATTCCCCCACAAAATTGCCCTGTTTTCCCGTTTGTTTTTCCTTTCGCCAAATCCTTCTTTATGGCCGGAGATTTAGTGGGTTGGTTTTGATAGTTCTGTTTTCTCAACCCAGATTTACTTCTAGGCAGGCAAAAATGAGTTAGACACTCAGTGGAAATTTCTAGCCCTGTGACACACTGTGATAGGAGGGAGGCCTTATTTGTGTGTGTGTGTTCTGGGGGAGGGGGTGTCCAAATCTTTTTACTGGGCTGTCCACTTATCCTATCCCTTCAGCCGCATCTTTTATTCATTTATTCTGTATTAAAAATTAATCATAGTATAATTTATGCCCAGTAAAATGTGCAGATCTTAAGTGTACGGTTTGATGAGTTCAACCATGTGGGAGCCATAGTGCAATCAAGATAGAGCACATTTCCCTGTCTTCAGAATGTTCCCTTAATGCCCTTTCTCTGTCATTGTTCCCACTCTGTAGGCAGCTGTTTTTCTAATTACTGTCATCGTGGATTAGTTTTGCATGGAAGTGGAATCACAGACTATGTACTCATTTGCATTTGACTTCCCTTACCAGTTCGATGTTTTGCATATATAAGTCCTTTTTCGTTATTAAGTAGTATTCAATTATATGAATATAGCACAATCTTGTTTATCCATTCTTTCGTTGATGGGCTTTTTGGATTGGTTCTGATTTTTTTGGCTATTATAGTTGTTCTTGTATGAGTCCTTTTCTGGGCATATATTTTCATGTCTCTTGAATAAGCACCTGCAATACAGTCGCCAGGTCGTAGGACTGATCTGTGTCACTCAGGCTGCTTCTTTAAAAATGAAGTTGGGGGTATCAGTGGACGGCATGGGAATGCTGCCCACTCACCTCTCTTCCTTACTGCTCTGGTGTACGTAAGATGCGGTTTGGGGCAGCTGAGCCACTTTCTAGAATCTTCACATTCTCTCTTCTTTAGCCACATTTCTTAAAACAAGGTGGCATTAAGATTGTACCTTCTGCTTCATCTTATTGCTGGTATATTTCTTGGTCCGTTTTAATCCTTTTAAAAAAATTTTGTTAGGTTTGTGGGAAGTACGATTCTGTGATCTGGCTTCAAAGTGATGATTTTCCTTGGAAGTCCAATTTATAGCAGAGAAAATTTGAAAATTATTCAACTAATTTAGAGTCCTTCTCCCTTTCCATGGTTTGTAGATATATTTCTCAAAGCAGATACACATTTTAAAATCAAATTTGTCCTTACTCTGCCATCTTGCCTCAGAGGTCCCACAACTTTGTTTTGAAGGCCAAACAGGGAAAATTTTTCTGCAGCATGACAAATGCAATACTGTCATGTTGTGGCTGATAGGAGACACCTTGCCCTTAAAAATCAAACACTTCATTAACATGAACAAATCCTAGGGTAATTCTGAGAAAAACTCATCTTCTTTAGTGGGATGTTATAAAAACAAATGGATCGTTCTCCGTATTTATGGGCTAAGCGCTTGTGTTCTGAATATACTGGACTTTAAAACAGCGCCGCCTACTGGATAGAGGTCCGTTATGTAAATTGGGTGGCTTGATGCCTAACGTTGTCTTCAGGTATCAGTTATTGTGGGCAAGTCGTTATTTCTTTTTGCGATTGAAACTCTCAATCGATAAAATGCTGCATGTGTATCTGAGAATTCCATGGAGATTAACACAAAGGTATTTGTAAGACATTTTGAGATATGTTAGAAAAGAATGCACTGTGATTTTATAACATCACGGAGATGTTGTTATTTATCTGGCTCCAAGAAGGCCTCTTTTAGTTTCCAGATTGAAGGCCCAGAAGTCGTTTTCCCTAAGTGAGGTTTTCCATGGAAATGCAGAAAACAGCACTTGGAACTTGCATTTACTCAGTACATGTTCTTCGTGTTCTCTCTGTATACCCATTACTTTGTATTTAGCTTAAATTTCCCCCCATTAACACTGATTACACTTTCCTTCTGTCATTTATTTCTTTGTCAGGTGCTCACTATGTGGCCACTGGGAAACAGTCTTCATTTTGTTTTAGGATGAAAAGGCACATAGGCAAGGGGAGACCGGGCTTTGTGTTAAAAATGGCGTCTCGGCCCCCTTTGCCTCCTCTCAGGTTCTCTTGTATCTTGGCATTCTTTGGCTTCCTTGGAAGTCTGTTCTATGGCTCTCCTGGTTCCAGCAGTCGCACTGTATCATTGTGCAAACTTTGCTAGCTGCAAATACCCTCTTAAAAATGTATTTAACCGCAGATTTCAATCTGCAAATTATTAATGTTAAAACTATTTGAAGAAGGACACATTTCCAGATACCAAGCCAACATGAAGCTTTTACATAAATCAAATATGGCAGAACCAAATTAAAACGATCGAATTTTTCCCCGTCTCTAGGTTCGGGCCACGGCGATGGCCTGATTGCCTGCTGCGGTTAGCGTCGGCATAGCCTGTGCTGTGTGTCACCCCAGTTCTGCCTTTGCCAATATTGCGTAGGGGGCCCTGATCCCTCCAGGCTTGTTAAAAAGTTAAATGTGGGATAAAGGGACACGCTTTTTTGACTTGCCTCTGGCAACATGACTCTGTTTTTCAACATCTACTCGTTCTCTTCCTCTATTTTAATGTAATTTTACAAGTTAAAATACGTTCCTTTAAATTTGAACCTATGAGATGAATATGTGTATGTGTGTCCGGTAGAGTGGGAGAAAGAAAAGGGCATGGAATATTATGTTATACATACGTTTTCTTGATGAAAATTTGGCCTAAAAGCCAGATAGAAAAGATATGCCCTCAGGGGTACCCCCTCAATCAGATATGAGAGGGTTTTGATTAAGACCGGGCTTAGCCCTGACCACGTAGCTCAGTTGGGTGGAGCATCATCCCAATATGCCAAGGTCGCGGGTTCTATCCCTCGTCAGGACGCATACTAGAATCAATCAATGAATGCATGAATATGTAGAACAACAAATCACTGTTTCTCTCTCCCCACTTCTTTAAAAAAAAAAAAAAAAAAAGACTGGACCTGAAGGAGACAGAGAATGCGCTTCTCAGAAGCTGCTTTCCACTCCAGCCTGGCCGGGTCTCTTACCGTGGGCTAGGAGAGTGGGAATCTGCAGGCCTGTGCCACAGGGCATTAGCATCCAGAGAGATTGGCAGGAGCACAGCCAGTGCCCAGGGACGCCACTTAGCCAAAGTATGTGGTGCGCTAACCTTGCAAGCTGTCTGAGAGCTCACAGGAGAGGGTATTTGGGAGGGTGTCACTAGGGAACAAGGAAGACAGAAGACCATAAAAACCCTGAACACTTTCATTGGCGTTTTTCAGCTGTCCTTGGCAAGTCCTTATCCTCTCTGTGACTGAAAATCCTCCATCATCAAAAATGCTGAAATATGTCTTATCTGTGTATCTCAGGGTGGAAGGGAAATTGCCGGAGTAAAGACAAGGAAGGAAATGGACACCGCTGTGCTTGCATTTTCTCTTTTAATCCAAGGAGGTGGTGTTTGTTTGTTTGTTAGCTCATTAATACCAAGAGGTCAGGTAACTTATCAAAGGCCAAGCAGCAGGTAGGCGGGGGCTAGGTTCAGGCCCACGTGTTTGCGTTTGGGGTGTATGCTTGGATGAACATATACTAACCCTTTCACTCCCACTCACTTGCCGCCAAATACTCTATCCAAAGTAGCAGGTCTGTGTTAAAAATCCCGTTAGCTTACCCTCTCCTCCTGCCCATAACCCAGTGAATTAAATTGATTTTCGGCTAATGGTTTGGTGAATTTGGAGTGTACGATATTGATAGTGCCTTCTAAGGACTTCAAGGATTATTGCAGTTTTGACATTTTGCGAATGCCAGCCCAATAGACAGAGAACATAGCTTCATCTGCGCATTTATTAAAGTGCCATTATAAATACTTAATTCAACACATCTGTACATATATGTGTAAGGCATTGTGCCCAGCCTTGCTGTTTCTCAAAAAAAAAAAAAAACCCCCAAAAAAAGAGCACCAAAAAAAAAAAACAACCCAAAACACTAAAATGAGAGATAGTGAACATTAATATTTCATTAGAAAACATGATAGTTTTCTTTTATTTTTTGTGGAACCTACAAAACGTGTGGAAGCCGAAGTAGAAAAGAGTCACTGTTGACAGACAAATGCCCAGTTCAGCTTTTAAAGAGCACACGCTTTAACCTCTGTTAGAGGTTTGGTTGGAGTTTTGCCATATTGTTTAAATTAGCCCCATAGCCTAGAGGGGGCTTTTGCAGGAAACCAATGTAATTTTCATCCCTTAGACACTGGTATTTTCATGAGCTGAAGTTAAGTGTCTCAAGGGATAATGGAATATCACTAAAACATTTCCTGAGCTCTCTTGAGCTATACATCGGTATGCCCGTCTCCTCTCAGAAGAACAGGGCTTTTGTTTCATTTTGTGAGGATATGGTGTTACCCCCAAATGCAGTCTTTTTAATGGAGATTTTAAAAAAATTATATTCAGAAAAATGTAGTTCAAGTAACTTATTCAGTAAAAATGTTCCATACTTAGTTTGAAGAAATCATAGGGATTTGATTATTTTTTTATTTGCCTTTTAATGCCTATGTAATAAAGCAACAAATTCAAAATATTTGGTTAACCCAAGGTTTTCTGATAAATTATGAAATAAAGCTTCACAGGCATTTTGAGATAGAGAAATAAAAACACTTTAACTACACTTGTTTTTATTAGAAATTCCCAAAGACTTCTAAGTTATTTTTATAAAATTAAAATTCACATATGGTATTTGTCACAACCTTTTCACCACCGATACCTATGAAGCCATAAAAAGCAGTCATAAACGGTGGTACCTTATTGGATATTAATGGGACTTGACAGACATTTATTTTATGTTCCCAGCTTTGGCAGCTACGTGAATGGGTTTTCTGTTAGTTAAGAGAAGAAACAAGGTTGTGTGAGAAAATTGTGAACTGTTTGAGTCTCGTTAAAACTGGCTCGTGGGGCACTCTCCAGCCATCCAAGGAACACGGGCAGACAACTCCAGGGAGGCTGAGCAGGACCCGGTCTTCAGACCTCAGTCGGGCTCTGGGGACATTTTGAAATCACCCGGTTCTAACTATGCCATAATAAGGAATGACTGATTAGGTTCATTGCAAAGCATGCCATGTGCATTGGTTACTCTGTGATTTTGTGCTACAGAAATAGCATTGTAACAGTGCCCTAAATTATGCCACAGATGATAGTAACACTCTGAAGAATGACCGGTGACATGGCTGTGTTCTGTCTCATGTTCCCGAGCGGAGCTCAGCTCCGTGATTGTGGCCCTGTGATTACACTACACCTTATGGTGATGATCTCCCAGTAATTTCAGTGACTCTGCTGTTGTCAGAGGCAACTTACTTTGCTGTCTGTTAGCTCCTGTGGGCTCAGGCAGAGAGCCTTCGTTCCAGGGTCAGAGGTCACCTGAGTTACCCTTACTGGTGCGCTCATTAGCTCTGTGCTCCTGTGCTGCCCCCATGGCTATAGAATCTACCTGCAGTGTTCTGTTCAAAAGACTTTCAGTGCTTGAGTATTTGTCAGATCCTTCCTTCCTAGAAAAATGACTGTTGCAGTTCCATTCCTCCGGGGCAACCTTCTTTAAATCCGTTATAACTGGCATTTATAGTTTGTCTTATCATTTATGAAACACACAGACACGCCGCATACCCCAGCTAGCCTCCTGATCAGAACAAAAACAATAGAAACAAACTTTGCTGCTCTACCCTAACAGCTTCTTTAAACTGCTCTTGTACTTTGCTATCATGCTACTTTAATCTCCATTGTCCAGTTTATTGAAAGCACATTTTAAACCTACTCGAAATTTCCACTTCCTACCCCCTCCTTCCTGGAGTCCTTGTAATAAAGCTACTATTCTCCTACGGTCGTCAACAACATGCTTGTTGCCAGAGCAAACAGTAATTGGTGAGTGTCGGGCTCCTTCCTTTTTCTGTAGACTGCGATGCTACTCACCACTGGGTCCTTTCCAAAGACCCGCCTTTCTGCTTGGTTTTCATGCCATGGCTTTATCCTGACTCGCAGAAGGAGCCGGGCTTTGCGGTCAGATAGTCTTGGTGGGAACCGTAGCTGCGGCGTGATTCTAGCTGTCTGCACCTTATCTAACCACTGGGCCTCCAGACCTGGAGGCACCGGAGGAGGAGTGGCGAGGGAGATCCGGGGTGTCACTCAGCCCAGAGCAGTGCTTTTTAACTTGGCCTTGGGGGCGGGGGGAACAGTTCTTCCTCGTGAGGAACTCACCCAGGCATCCCGGGATGTTGGCACTGCAGACCTCCAGGCACAAATTGTTGGTTGCCGTCCCCCGCATTGTGCCAGCCAAAAAAATGACTCCCACATTCTCAGATGTCCTTTGCAGAGGTGACGCTGCCCTGGGTTGAGGGCAAACGGGAGGTTATGGTCAGCTTTTCCAGTGAGAGTCCTCAGCATCTCATAGTTTAGCCCCTCCCCATTTATTTCTTTTGCAAGACAGGCGTGGTGTGTGAGCACCAGTATCCTTTCTTTATCTCTATTACCCCATCACGAAATGTGCACTTCCCATATTATCCTATTTATACATCCCCAAACTTATTTTCTTCTTCACGTCCAAACCTCTTTCTTTATTGATGCCTGAGAACCTGCTACTCACCTGTGGATTCCACCAAGACCTAAACGCCTTGACCCCTGGACAGGAGCCGCCACCCCCTGCGAACTTCTTTGCCACCTGCAGAGCATTTATCATGTCAAAATCGCAGTCTGTTTTTATGTCTATCTCTTTCCGTAGCTCAAGGACAGAGACTCTTTCTTGTTCAGCCTGTTATAGTGTCTGGCACATAATAGGCCTTGAATGAATATTTGCTCTTATGCAAATTGTTGGTTGCTAGAGGGCAGGGGGTAAAGGGGATGGGTCAAAAATGTGAAGGGGAATAAGAGGTAGAAAAAATATACTTGCTGTTAGGTGAATAAATCCAAAAAGAAGGAAACTGTGGTAAGATTCAGAAAAAATTTTTAGGTACAAAGGAAATAGAAAGAGCTTATGGTAACTGGTCATGAATGTTGTAAAGTGAGGTGGGTTATGTTAAAATTGTGAAGTGTTGGGGGGAAATTCACTGCTCTTATCCTGAGAGTGAGAGTGAGTCAACAAAGATTCAGTGGACTTTTAGCTTTGGTTGGAACATTGTCTCCTACACCAGGCGGTTGGGGGTTTGATTCCCGGTCAGGGCACATACCTGTGTTGCAGGTTCACTTCCCAGTCAGGGCACATGTGGGAGGCAATCAATTGATGTTTCCTTCTCAAATCGATGTTTCTCTGTCTGCCTGTCTCTTTCTCTCTCTCTAAAATCCGTAAACATATTCTTTAGAAATTAAAAAATGTCTCTGTTGTAAGCGTGACTTTTTATTCAAGTCGTTTTCAAGAACCCCGGCGGAGGCCCCGGCCGGTGTGGCTCAGCTGGTGGGGAATCATCCTGCAAAGCCGAAGGTCACCGATTGGGGATTGGGTTCCTGGTCAGAGGACGTGCCTGGGTCCCTGGTTTGGGGGGCATGCGAGACGCAGCCGATCGTTGTTTCTCTCCCTCTTTTTCTCCCTCCCTTCCCCTCTCTCTAAATAAATAAGTAAAGTCTTAAAAACAAAACCAAAACAAAACCCAGAGCAAGATGGAAAAAAATGTAAAGTTGAAATCAGAAACATGAAGAACTGTGGTTATTCAGAAATATTCAAAAGATTAGACAGAAGTGGGCACGAAGGAAGGGCTGGGACCCGCAAAAGTGAATTCGAGAAGAAAAGCAGTGAGAGTGCGCTGCGCCTCTTTAAGGCAGGGATTTAAATGGATTTTGACCATTTCAGTTTTCATCATCTCTGAACCCCTTTTCTTGATTGAGGATACTTTAAAAATAAACCCTCATTTTGAAATTTAGCTCTTCCTAGTTGCCAGATTATATTCTCAAAATTGTATTCCATTTACTCTTAGAAGCATGTCTTCAATTCTCCATACATTTACATTATTCAAGCTAGTAAAAGTTGGCACAGCCGGTTTGTATAGAAACCTTTTTTCCTTAGCCTGTAGAAAAACATTTGGAGCTGGTCAATGGGCATAAGCCCATCTGCTGGTATTTTTCTGGCCTTAAATCTTCACTTTATTGATGCTATTTAAGCTTTTATGTGGTTCAAGAGACAGGATACTGATTTGCTTTCCTAGTAGTGTTCTAATTTTGTTCATAAAAACTGTTTTGTAGCTAATAAACCAAATTATTGGCCAAGGGTCTTTTGTAGTTTTTTTTATTCTGTAGTCAAGAAGCCGGAAAAGAGATCTTTGCCTTAGGGTATTATAGTTAACTATTAATATAACCTCTTGTTTGGAGATGAAAATTTAGTTGATGCCTAAAACCAGATGAGTTCTTTTTTCCTTAATGATTTTTTTTTTTTGCTGATTTTATTTAGTAATTTTTGAACTATTAACTGCCTAAAAGTCTTACTTATGTCCTTGTGGAAGAAAAAAACTGGAGTACTCAGGATTAAATTATCCGTCATTCGTTCATATATTCAAATTAAATGATGTAATTTTTACCACATCATAAATGTGTAGGACAGTCCTAAGGAACTTAAGCAAACCCATGCAAATCCTGAGTTTGCAGCAGGTAAATTTGCTCTCTTTTGCTCTGGGTTCTGTTTCCCGTAGGTAAAGGCCAAGATGGGAGTGAAGAGTATTGGTGAGAACCTGAATTGCTTAAAAGGAACATGTATAAAGGACCCATGGACAAAGCCAAAGGCAGGAGTAGGATTGAGGGTGGGAGGTAGGGATGGGTGGGGCAAGGGAAAGTGATGGCGGGCAAATGGAGACAACTGTACTTGAAGAACAATTAAAAATAAAAAACTACTTATACCAGAAAAAAACTGCCTACTGTGTTTCAGGAAATGAAGGCTTGGAGATAAGTAAATAGACATGAAAAAAATAGTTGTAGTTAAAATCTTAAAAGCCATGTAATTAATAGAAGTGTAGGAGTCATTTCAGAAGGACAGCTCTGAAGGTTGTACGGTGATAAGATTGGTTGGCTTTCTTGGTAAGAGGCCATTACCATGCTAATAAGAGCAATTATTTGTACCTGCATGAATCACGTAGCATTCATTCATTCTATTGCCACAAACTGTATTTCCAGTCTTGTTGTGGGAGATAGAGGTAAAATCTTAACAGACAAACATACATCATTCCCAACTATAAGGAAAACCATTCAAAGTATCCTAACTAATTTTTGTTGGTGGCTAAGTACTAGCATCTTTCTGAGTAGGAAATAATTTCCCCAGCCTGACTATGTGTAAGAGAGGAGCTATTTGTTTAATGATATATTTGGTATTTAAATGTCTTGATTCCAAAGAGGGCACAATGTCAAAACATGAACTTGACCCATCTAGGCCCAGCATCTTCCTTGTGTTTTTCTTGGTTTTTATTTTCATTCTTATGGATTAAGTTAATGGTATTTCTGCTGTATGATTTTTTGTGATTAAATCTCTAAGACGTAGCGAGGACTGAAAATGCGGTCCACTGGGAATTTTCCAGTTAACTCAGTCACATCACAGCCCTCCCTGTGACTACACCTCACATTTACCTCTCACGGTTGGGATGCAGTGTTATCCCCCACCCATCGCTGGTGGGTCCATGATCACCCGCTCACACTACTGTAAATGATTCAGATGAAGAGATTTAAGAAGTGAGGTCATCATTAATATATGATTTTATAACAATTAAAAAATTGTTGTTAATTATTTTTTTTATAACAATGTTTGCAGTGTCAGGACGGGCTACTCTTGTATAAGAGGAGCCAGTATTTTTTTGAAAAGTAGCCCACTGAGGACATGATTTCAACACCTTTTCTCTTAGCTTTGTCTAGACACGTTTAGGTTAAGACAATTTATGTCAGCTGTAGCGTGATTCTGATACATTTTACAAGGATTGACATAGCAGTACTGTATTAGTTTTCTTTTGTTGCTGTAACGAATTTCTGCAAACTTAGAGGCTCAAAACAACAGTTAGGATCTTACAGCTGTGGAGGTTTGAAGTCCAAATACAAAGGTGTGAGCAGGGCTGTGTTCTTTCTGGAGCGTCTTCAATCCCGTCCCTTGCCCTTTCCAGATTTTAGACGCCACGTGCGTCACCATGACTTCTTCCTTTATTGTGTATCATGTCTCCTTGGCTCTGACCGTCTTGCCTCCCTCTTGTAAGAGATCGCCGAGTCCCTTGGGCCTTCCCGGATAACCCAGGACAGTCTCCCCATGCCTGTCTGCCCTCGTAATCACATCTGCCAAGCCCCTCTTGCCATGTAAGGCTCTGGGGATTAGGATGTAGATCCGTTTGGGGGGGCATTTTTTTGTCTGTCACAGGTATCAAAAATAAAAGTGTCTAAATCATTAAGAATTAGTTTAACTAACATTTTAAATGCCGATTCGTGTCAAAGAAGATGGATCATCAAGTATTGAAAATTTTAAAACAGGCAGTGGGGGAATATTTTAAGAATCACCCAGGTTTTGGAGGGGTTTCTTTCAAATAGTAATGGGCCCCGAAGAAGATTCTTTTGTGATCCACCCGGAGCTGAACTGTGGCCTCCCCTTTCCTTCCCTGTGGTTGAGAATCGCTGCCTGTGATGAGAGACACTCCTCCCCGGAGTGTCTTGTGCAGATGACTCCTTTGCAGACCAGAAAGTGGCTCAGAACCAGCGCGTTCAATTTCTGTCACCCTATCAGAAGGTTGAGTCATTAACTGTATGTATGTAAGTAATACCCAGTGCATTCCAAATGCTAATGATTTCTGACTGTAATGGCATGATTTACCACGGCCAGTGCTGTTATTTACGATTTCACTAAAACGTCTTGATAAGTAGACAGTTCTGGGAAACGTTAACGATTCGCCTCAATTATCCAGGGTTTTGTCGTTATTTGATAGGTCCGTTTGCCATTGCTATTTTCTTCCTCTAAAAGGAGCAAACTTTTTCAACCCTGTTGAAAACAGCAGGGACATTCTAACCGCCATGTAATGCAGCCATATTCTTAGGCCCAAATTATGTATTTAGTTATGTCTTGTTGAATGTATGCAGAAACTTAATTTTTAAAAAGTGTCATGGTAACGTTGCCAAAATGTGACTTTCGTAAGGAAAATGAAAGCAATGCCACTATATTTAGAGTAGGAATCCTTAGATTAGAACCTTAACTTTTGGAATATTACTATCAGTTCTGAAATTATTTTTATTGCTTATTAAGATCCATGGTCTATTTCTGGAAGCGGCTAGAAGTCTTGGCTTTCTACTGAAGGGACAATGTGTGTGTATATTGTATTAGAAGGAAGAAAAGTCTGCCTTAATAAACGTACCCCGTTAGATTTTACACAAAGGTCCCACAAGTGTGTCCGATAGTGGTAGGATTTTAAGGGTCGGAGTGGCCATCGTCGAGCTTGTGAAATATCTTTCCCATAGTAATTGGCCCCCGGCTGAGGGAAGCGATAGTACCTTTGACTTACTTATAACTTTCTGTTGCCAATGCAAATATTTCAGTTTCCTTGCTGTCCAAGAAATGTACATTTTTATCTTATTACTTCATATAGTCACTGAATCCTAAAAAAATAAAGAGTCATTTTAACATCTTTTCCCAGGAGAAACCTTTTTTTCCCAAGGATCTGCATGTTGAGTTGGTTGTATTGCGAACCATCAATTTCTGACTGTTGAAATGACCTTGCAGTAACATACTAAACGTGGTACCCTCATGCCAAAGATGCAAGTCAGGAAATCATGATGAGCGTTTGGGTGCCAGATTCTACTTCGCAGTTGTTCCTAACAGTGTCTTAAGTGTGGAGACGTCTCCTCGTTGCTTGAAGTTCTCAGAAAATGACGTGACAGCTGTTTCCATTGAGAGGGCATGAGGAGGAGCATGTCTGGCATATGAAAAATAAGAATGACCTCAGCCCTTTAATGCTGGAAATCAGTAACTTAAAGAACCGAGATCTTGGGGTTTCCCTTTTAAATTGCAACATGGATTTCTTCCTCTTAGAGGTCTTAAAAGATGAACTCCGTAGCTTCGCTGAGGGTCAAGGACTGTGTCTGTCTTGTTTTCTGTTGCACCTTAAGGTCTAGCACATGGTAGGTGCTCCCTGCATATCGGTTTATTGACTAAATGAATAACGGTAGTGACACTGCTGTAGTTATGTCACCTGATTTTTAACCACAGGTTGTAGTCATCTGTTTAGTCCTTAACATTTAGAAGCTTCAATTTCTTCCTCTGTATGATTAATTATATATTATATTCTATATTCTAGTATCAGGTCATTTTAAAGATTAGTAATAAATACCTAATATGTAGTAGATACTTATTAAGTAGTAGGAAATTTTGTTATAAATAGAATACTTACAATTTTAATTATTTTATGTTTATATTGTTTTGCAAATGAATTAGGTCTTTCAGTAAATCTTTCCATGTATCAAATTACTTGAATTAACCACATCCAATTTATGAATTGTTTTACTATTTATAAATTGTTTATGTTAAAGAGAAAATAAATGCCTGCTATTGAAAATGTTAGGCCACGTATGAGACACAAATATCTGATAATGTCCCTTCTGTTTTATTTTTGTGAAAAATAAAACTTTTTAAAAATAGGGATTTATATGGCAGTTGAGAAAAACTGTATTTGCATGAAACAAAGATGGGGTGCTTTGGGCACATTTAAAAATAAAGCAGAATAACTACATCAGAACAGATAAGCTCATTAGCATAGCACATGGTGTAATAACAGATATACAGGAGACACTTTTTGTTTTCAGTCGAATTGAGTAGAAAAACGACTCCCTCGTGAACGAAAAGTATATACTGAAAGTCTTGCCTGGTTAGAGTTTGATAAATACAGCCCCCCCGCCCCCCAATCAATGAGGGGAACACATTCCAATACCCCCAGTGGATGGTCTGAAACCACGATTGTACTGAACCCAGAATATGCTGTGTTTTTTCCTACACATACATATCTATGGTAAAGTTTAATTCGTAAGTCAGCCCGTTTCAGAGACAGATTCGTTCTTATCATAGATCTTAGCAACCTCAGTGTACGATTTTTTTCTTTCCTTATCAATTTAAGAACTTTCGCCTTTTTACTTAACAGAAGCACTGCCGGGATTCTCTGTGGCAGGCTGGGGTTGCCAGCACCACTGCCCTTAATGCTCTGGGTCCTTCATTAAGTGCAATAAGGGTGACTTGAGCACGGGCATCGTGATACCGATGCAGCTGACCTAATACCCAAGGGGCTAACAAGTGGGTAGGTGGTGTATATGGCAGGGACTTGCTGGGTAATTCATGTCCCCAGGAGGGACAGAATGTGATGGTGTGAGATACCGTTATGCTGCTCACAATAGCATGCGATTGAAAACTTATGAATTGTTTATCCTTGGAATTGTCCATTTAGTATTTTAGGACGATGGCTGACCGTGGGTAACTGAAACCATGGAAAGCGAACCTGCGGCTAGATGAGGGGGCCGTGGTGGCTACTGTAATTCGGAGTGATTCATGTTAGTGATGAGTGCTGAAATAGACAAAAAGTCAATTGGCTAAGCTATTATCTCTCGCGTGCTAAGAAAAATAAGTGTTCTGGAAAAATAACAGCCCGAATGACTGGATACATTTTTCTTCTTTTCTTGCTTGAGATCTCTAACAACTGTGGGGTCTTCTGATGGCTCAGTGCTCTGAAGTTCCAGTTTGGTCATGTACCCGTTTATTCAGCAGATATTACTTCTGCAATGTGCTAGGTGCTCATTTGGCACCGGGATGCTTGAAAACCAAAACCAGATGCGGTCCCTTCGCTCTTTGGCTAACAGTCTTGTGGAATGACAGAAATTGATTAAATAGATTAAACAGCTGAAAATGTGAAATGCAACTTAGAGAGTATGACATAGTTGGGGGAGTCAGGCAAGGCTTCCCCAAAGTAGTGAAGGCAAAAATAGGTGCCAAGGGGGAATAGGAATTAGCCAGAGAAGAGGGTGGAGGGAAGAAGGCTCTAGCAGGGGTGTCCTACCTTTTGGCATCTGTGGGCCACACTGGAAGACGAAGACTTGTCTTGCGCCGCATGTTAAATACACAAATACTAACGAGAACTGATGAGCAAAAAAAAAAAGAAAGAATAAGATTTTAAGTGAATTTACAATTTTGTGTTGGACCGCATTCATAGCCATCCTGGTTGGACACCCCTGCTCTAGGGTTAGGGTGCAGAGGAAAGGTCGTATGGAATAAGAGTGGGCAACATAAGAAAACCTAAAGGGCAGAAAGACAGATACGGATTGCTGGAGGCAAAGACAAGAGCAGACCACGCAGGCAGGTGCATCATAGCCCTTGTGTAGGAGCTTCAACTTCACCCTAAGAGCAGTAGGGAGCCATGGGAAAGGGTTAATTGTTAGATGATATAATCAGATTTATGTCTCAGAAAAACCGTTTTGGCTCCCTGTGGGGAATGGATTAGAGAGGAGTTCACAGCCAGTGTTAGAAACTCTATCCGTCCATGTCTAAGTCCTCCAAGAGATAAAAATGGTAGAACTAGGATTGAGGTTGTGGTTGAGGAGACAGGCTAATGTGGAATGGTTCAAGAACTATTTAGTGGGTAAGACCGTTAGGGTTTCGTGATGGTTCAGGCAATGAAGGAGCGAGGCCAGGGAGAATGAGTGGATAGCTCTCAAGTTTTTGTTTTGTTGCAAGAGATGGGAGACAGTGGCAGAGAACCAGACTGGCGGGGAGAGATACACCCATGAGTTTTTCTTTGGTGTGTTGAACTGTATGTAACTTAGAGACATTTTAGCAGAAATGCAGACCAGAGGTGAGCATGTGTGAATCGCCATTGCATAGGTGTAGCTGAAGTTCCTGGCATGGGTGAGACCAGCTAGGGAAAGCGCAGGCAACTTGGCCTAGGAATGAACTTTTAGGGGCTGTGGAGTCTTTATGGGCCAGGCCTGGACGAAGGAATGAGTATGTAACAGAGGGACCTAGAATGAAAGCTAGAAGAGGAGGGAGAAAGTCAGGACAACATTATGCCTCGGTCACCAGGGAAAGCCAGGGTTTCAGGAAACGTGGAATAGCTCCAAGTGCTGTTGAGAGATCTTGCAAGACGTGGACTGAAAAGCACTTGACTGAGTGTGAAGGAGGTCTCTAGTGACTTCACCCAGAGTTGTTTCTTTACTGAAGTCTTGGAGGCTGAAGCCTGATATGACTAAAGTGGGGGCTTCAGAGGGAGATGTGGAAGTGGTGAGCACAGAGAAATATTTTGACAAGTTTGTCTGTAGAGAGAAAGAGAAAGAGACGCTGGCAGTGGAGGAGAATAAGGAGAACGAGGAGGTGGTTCTTTTGATTTTGTTTAAACTGGAGGAATTTGGAGGATTTAAAAAGCTAATGGGAAAGAGTAGAGAGGTTGAATCATCTAAATAATGTTTGGAATTAGTTTTTTGTTTTTTTATTCTTTCCTTTTCAGTTCCAGAATCTGATTGCTTATTTGCACCAATCTAGAAGAAGAGGAATGTCAGAATTCTTTGTGAACTTCTTGGACCCCCTCAAATTTATCTTTAACCAGAAAAGATTGGCCTTTTTGTTAAATGCCACCATGAAACTTAGCAGAACCAAGAAAACCAAAAGAAAATAATTTTAGGGTATAAAAATGGTGAGATAAGAAAGAAAAGGAAAGATAAATTATTCTAAACTTTAAACTTCATCAGCACCTTCCAACACATATATTTTTGACATTTTCATACCTATAAAATAGTCTCATTAGAAACACTCACCATAGTAACTTAAGCCTATAGAAGCAAAGATGAATTTGTGGAATTCAGGCAACATCTGGTCATTTAAAAGGAAAGATCCATTATTTTTTTCAATACCCGTTTCTTTTCCCAGCCAATTTGAATTTCCAAAAGGATTTGTAGTGGGGGGAAAAAGAAAGGAGTTGAAATGCAAATTTCTGACATCACATGTTCTTCCAGCATTTAAAGAATGAGACAGAGAAAGAATAAGGGAGTTTTGAAGAGTTGGTACCTGTTTGGCTGTGTGGGCAGCACAGCAAGTGGGCCTGCGTTCCTCCTGAGATGCTCCAGGGTCTGTAGGGCCAACACTGGAGTCGATCTCGGTGCGGGCAGGACATGTGCTCTAATCGTTACCATTTGGCGCCACGTTCACGTGTGTGGCGCAGCTCCTGGAAAAGGAAAACCTAGAAAGAATTTTAAAACGTGGGGGGCTCCCAAAAGAGAACTTTGTTGTTTTTATTCCTGGGCAAAACATTTCCCATTGCAGAAGAATCAGTCTAGCTGAAGAAGTTACCGGCTGAGTCCGGAGTGAAGCTAAGCATACACAAACTGGGCATGATGATAATAATAATAAGGAGAAGTAACTTTCATTGAGAGCTTGCCACATACTAATTATCACCGTTGTAAGTGCTTTTCATTTATTAACTCATTTAAATGTACAATAATGCTACCAAGTAGTTGTATTATTTGGTAAACAAGGAAACTCGCACTAAGAGATGAAATGCTCTAACAGCTACAAAGAGACAGAGATGGGATTTGAATATGATCTGACTCTAGGGCCCACATTCTTCAACGAGTTTGCTTTACTGCCTCTGATACCTTGGGGCGCTCTTCTCAGATTTACAGGATGGCTGTTTGCAGAGGTCTAACAGCAGTTTCACTTCACAATATTCACCAAGTAGCTCTTATGTTACCAGTGCTTCCAGCCTTATTCACCTTTACAAAGTGTCTGGCCCCTTAGAAAGGGCTTTTTTATTTTTCAGAGTTTGAAAATTAAGTGCAACCCACTATAAAGATTTGTACTGGTGTGATGTTATGAATAGGCATGAGGAATACCCGCTATGTTTTCGGTATGTTTAACTTTATTTGAAGTGGTTTAATGAAGGCAATATATTGAGAGGGTCAAATTAGTCTTGTGATAGGAGGCCTCCCATTCTCATTTCCTGTCTTGCATATTTTTAAAACTTTTCTCCAGTGAAATAGTTAGACTTTTTCCCTCACTGATTGAAAAAAAAATTATGCATTTGACTTTGAAATAACTTTAACTTCGCTAGAATTATGATTACAATAGCGATTAGTAGAAGGATGAATGTTGAAGGTTTGAGCTACTTGTACGTTGAAAATTGTAAAATAAGTAAAACAGATTTTCTGTTGAAGTCCTTATCCCAACTAAGAATATTCACAGACCTAAATGTGATAAATTTTAACATTTCAGTGTGATTGTTTCCAGAGAAGACTGCATAGCCTTGCAAAATAAACTTACATTTTGGTAATGAGTCAACACTCAGACTTTTTAACCCTGCCACTCCTCTGCCCAAGATTTGCATGTAATATTTTGGCTTTATTTCGCTTCTACACGTCCTACATCGTTCACAAACACGAAAAAAGATTGCTTCCAAGAACGCGAAGAATAAATCCGATTAAGGAAAGCAAATGAGCACATTAACATGTACGCTCATGTGTAAACACACACAAACGCATTTGTACACATGCACGCAGCTCATGTGCATTTACATATGTACACACTCACACAAACAAACATGCATGCTCATGCCCACTCATACTGGCAGTCACTAACCTACAAATAAAAACACACGCACGCACTGTCGAACAAATACACACACATGCACACAGACACTCACATGCACACGTGCTCACACACACATGTATTTGAAAATAAGCCTCATTTGGGCCAAAGGCTGTTCTTGGATAACTTTTTTTTTTGATGTTGGGATTCAAGAACTCCTTTAAAATAAGCTTTCCAACATTATAATTTCTGAGACTGAGCCTTGCATTCCTATCTTTAGTATCACTTCCTTCATGTTTATGAATTTTATATCTCTATGTTGGATTCTTTCTGCAAAAATTTTTTTATGACAAGAAGACTTTTTTCCCCCTTGTAGTCTGAAAGATAAGAGATACATTAAGTGGTATATAACTTTACTGGTTTTCGAAAAAGTAAATATCTTGGAAACACTATTGTGTTCAGAAAAACAAGTGACAGAACTTTTCTTCTTCAGAAACATTTAAGTCATGGAACTTTCTGATCTAATTCTTGGATGTAGATAGACAATTTTGGTTTGTGTTGAAGTTTCCAAGTAATTATAAAAACAACTAATTGAAAAATTACTTAAAACTCAGGAAAATATCTCCAATTTGTCTTCGTTATTGCTTACGTAAGGACTACTTAATACATTTTTGAAGTGGGGTGTGATGCATCCCGCAAGATTATTTTTGAGGGAATAAATCTACCGCTGCTGCACTTCATGTCACACTTCAGTCGTTGCAACTTGATAAACCGCGCAAAAGAGGGGCGTCCTTCAAAGCGCATTCTGCTTTCTCTACTCAGGCATGTGAGTGACACAAGAAATTAACTGTTCCATTTTTCTGGGAAGATCAAAATTTCCCCCTTAGAATGTTAATGATGTGATGGCATCCAACATGGATCTTCGGGCAACTCTTACAAGAGTCAAAAGTATTCAGCAGGGAAATAGCATGAGGCAGTACGTAATGGATTTGCTCTTTGGAATGGATAGCTATTAATTTATACCAGATCACTTCGTCAAGGTTACTTTACCCACCCTTGTCTGTGATCTGGAGCCAAAGGATTCGAACGGGTAATTACCTTTTGTCAAATTATATTTTGACCTACCTTATGATAGCGATTGGTATAGGGTTTTTCTCCCAGAGGACATATAAGCACTTTATTAACATCTCTTTCATTCCTGACATATGTCTAAGATGGAAACGGAGGCCAAGCATTTTTCCTTTACCACAGTAAAAACCCCATTTTACAGACAGGGCTGGAGACGTAAGGCCATTCTCTGGAAACAGACTTTGGCAGTTTCCCCCAAGAATTTTAATTTTGAAAGACTCTCTCTTAATAATCTTAAGGATTATTAGTAAGGATCTTTGAGAAAGGATTAACAAAATGTGTTCTCTTCTTCTGTACTCTGTTAACAATTATATATAGTTAGGTATACATATATCCATACACACATGGGGTTATATGTAAATATGTACTAGGCATTCCTAGGCATGATAGATAAAATAGTTTTAGGCATTGCCGAAATGCCAACTATGCAGCTTGTATTCAGTTTGGTGATGAAAACAGGAAGATAATGTTGATAAAAAGGTGATCTTGGCCCTTATACAGTTAAGTAGGATCTTAACACACTTTTTGGTATATGGATGTTGGCTCAGCTAGGTATGAAGTATTCCAAAGTATTTAGATTTTGTCTATACTTATCAGATTTAGTAAATTACATTTAGTCATTAATCACCACTTTGAAAGGCTTAAGATACATTCTGAAGCAATCAAACTCTTACCACTACCTACTAGAAACTTCAAAATGTTTGTTGCAGAATTTAGGCCATCCTTATGGTTATTATTTTTCTCTTTGGTGTCAATTTTTAGTTTGTATTCTGGAATTCCTTTGGCACAACTTATTGTCAGTCTCATCCAGGGAGGCAATTAAAGGTGAGAAAATAAACTCTTGAAGAGGCAAGCTCATCACTGAAGCTCTTTTCAGGGATTATTGGTAATTGCAAAGTAATCTTTTGACACTTTGGTTGTATCACTACAAAGCATGAAAAAGTCGAACTCGTTTGAGACCCTGTCGCACTACTAAATGGAATGAGAGGGAAGACATATTCCTCAGTTAAATTATTCAACCTGGTCCTCTTTCATCTGTCAGTTGTTTTCAGTAATCAATGAGCGCATTGTATTTCATTAGGGCAACTGCACTATAATTGAATTTAGAAAGTTTTCCTGAATGTTTGGGAGAATTCTGAACTTGCACACAGGGTTAGAGAAGAGATAGAAGTGAAACTTTTTAAGTCTAAAAGGAAAAAAAAATTATCGGACCTAATAGATTCAAAGGCATCACAGTAATGACTGAAATATAAGAAAACCTGTGTCAGTGGGTATTTAAATTTTTTTTCAATTACAGTTTATAACCAATATTATTTTGTATTTTTTTCAGGTGTAAAGCATAGTGGTTAAACAATCATTTTATTGTTGAATATTTTTTCTGATTTGACACTGACTACTTAAATATAGGTAGTTCTGCACATTACATAAAAATGGACCAAACTGCTCTATGTAATAAAATAAAATATATCATCTCGTAATCTGTTCATGGACAACTTTAAATATGTTCCTGAAGAGGGACAGTCGAATAAATACCAACTCCGTGTGTATATGTGTGTACACACATGCACAACATGGTAAGATCATGAATTCTTCCCATAATCATTAAAACTTACAAAGTACATGGAAAATAAAAGTCGTACAAAGAAAATATTGATCAGAAAATATCAAACTTATAAGCTCATTCACACTAAATTGGTAAATTCCACTTTTCAAAGTTCAGTTGGGTGGTGGTTCAAGAAAAAAATATTCAGACATTTCAACATTGTTCGCTTATGGAAAACATTTGTAATTCTGTTAGCAAAGAACAGTGTCAAAAATCTAAACGTTTTTTTCCTCAACATCTGCATTTGCTTATTAAAAAACACCCCACACCCCCAATCTCTCAAACAAGTTAACTTTGTCACGGAATGTTTTTCAAGTATCATGAAATACAATCTCAAATATTTTGTGAATCTATGAGTTTTAATCCTATTTGTTTATTTCATTTCCACATGGCCTTTACATTTAAGACTTAAGATAGGAGTGGTCTAATAGAATTTTGAAAAAAAAAATGCCTGAAAAAAGAATGATTTCGGGGTCAGAATCTGAGGGATTCAGTAGATTAGATTCTCTTATACAGACTTCACAAAGAAGTGTGTCCCACCCTCTACAGGGGCTTCATCAACTAAATTTCATATATTTTGGGGGACCATGTCATCTGCCATCCTCCACCATGAGGCTACTTGAAACAGGGATGATTTTGATAAACGTGTGGGAGGGTCTGTTGGTATAACCGTTTTTCTCATAAATCTGATTTTTAAGCTGGGAGACTAAAAAGAAAGAGAAGGCAACACAATCTCTCTCTCTGAAAAAACAAAACAACTGTATATATAGAAATATACATGCATAGGCCTTCATTGGATTATTTTAACCAAAACATTGAAAGAAAATGTCGAACATACTGAACTATGAGATTTTCCTTCTTGACATTATTTTTTACATATTTTTCTTTTTAATACTTATTAGGTGTTTTAGGATTGTCTCAGCTAAGGAGATGAACTAGTTTCTAGGGCATTTCCTTAAGAATTTCAATGTTATAGGAAATCTGAGACAGATCTAATAATGTTTCCAAGGGTTATTTACTTTCAAGTTAAGGCAGATCCTGTGAAATCTCAGCTTTTAGTAACCCCATCCGCTAGCTGGCCTGTAGGTTCGGGTGGTCAGCTTCACGACACTGACATCTGCTTAAGAGCATGTCGTTATTTTCAGTGCACGCTGTAAGCAGCCACAACACGGAAAGGCAGGGTGGAAATGACTGGTGGCGGGGCGGGTGGCATTCGTGCCCTGTCTCCATTATTTGGCTGATTTCTTCTCAACCAACATTTTTCTACTGAAATATTAATCTTGGTCTTATATTTTACATGTTTGAGAAACATAACACACGCGCACACACACACACACACACACACATATGCTCAAATCAGTGGAAAACACATAGAAGAGATTGGCTCGTCTTCAGTTCTAATTGACCTGGAAAAATGAGTATGATTTTGGCTTACTGGAAGTATTTTTTAAAATAGGTGTTGCCATTTGCCGCTCCAAGAAAAATTAAAGTGATTTCTTATCGGAAATGCCTTTTAGATTTTTCCCATTCTCTGACTACCTATTGGTTATACAACACATAAAAATTGAGATCTAAGAAGTGAAAATTATATTTATGATCTGCTTCTCATTATAAAATCCGTTTTGTGAATATTTAAAGGTAAATATTTAGTGGAGATATTAGGCTTTTGAAACTGTTTGTATGTTGGTACATAAAGTAAGAATAATAATAGAGGGAAAGTACTGAAAAAGTATTGAAAATTGAGGGAAAGTATTGAAAATGGTTTAGGCAATTTATTCACTAAATTGCTTCCAAGACCTTAATTATCACAATATCGATACTTTCATTCATATACACACGCACACACACACACACACACCTTCACACACATATTTCTTCATTGATACTGAGTTGGGAATGAATCCTAACTCCTTTTTAATGTAAGAGAGAAAAAATACATAGCATAAAATTTCCAAATTTACAATACTGTACTTTTACAGAAATTACTATTGTGTAAGTTTTTGCTACATAGTGTGCATGGGCATACTTTTCACATGCTTTTCTCATGAAAACATTTCCTAATTTTCTCACTGCGTCTGACTGATGTGACAGTGACAACCTGAGTAGGGACTTGTTTAATTTTTCTCCCTTGATACGTTGTAAATTCCCTGTCTACCTCGCTCAGCTCTGCTTCCCAGAACCTAACATGGAACTTGGCTTACAATATGTAGGTGCTCAGTCAATTAATTAACCAACAGATATGTACTTAATTCTATAAATTTTGTTCATTTATTGAATTGAAACATGGATTCATGGGAACAGGGTAAGTTAAGTGTAATTACTGAAGTTTCTGACTGCCTAGTTAAAATGTGAAAATATAAGCCAGCATATATTTAATTTTACTTTTGGACACATTTTAATCAAAGTCATATTCTCATTGCTCTGGTAATCTATACTGCTAGAAGAGATTTTAGGTCAGTTTTCAGTAAACATAAGTTTAGTAAAACTGGCCTACAAAGGTTTTTAATATAGATGTAGAAGTACCAGTAGGTGGCGCTGTATTCCAGTGCTGAGTAACAAACGGACTCTTCCAGGGGGTTGACTCATGGTACAACCAAAATTCTGATCAATCATTTTATAAGGAATTTTATATATCATGGTATGAATTACACATCTTAAATTCTACAAATTATGGTTACATTACAAATTATGGTAATGTAACCATAATTTGGAGTTTAATAGGAAACTTTTTTTTTACTTTTACGTTATTTTTGGTATGAGCTATGAATTTGCTGTCATGTAGTTATAATTTTGCTATATTACATTTCATTGATCTTGAATGTATAAAATACACACACCAGGAACTGAAACAGAAGTAACTGCAAGATCAAATTAGACTCACCATGAAGAAAGAGTGAAGAAATGACGAGCGGATAAATAGGAGATGGAGTTTACTCAAAAGTGGCAGAGGCACCGTAGTGGAGTTCTGTGTGTCGTTAGTTCGCATGCACACGTTTGGCTCGGGATTACTTCTGCATTTCTGGAATTGTGCTATTCACTGCAGCATACGCTGCGTATTTTGTTCTGAGCGATAAACTGCAATTCCAAAAAGCAAAACAGCAGTTTTAGAGGTGAACAGTGAAGTTTAATCTCCAATTTAAAGAGAACTAGATAAAGAACCTGGCAAGCTGAAAATGGAACAGGATCTCCCATTCTACTCTTGTCTTCTCTTAAACCAATAACCATCTAAGCTGTTCTTTTGAAGCAGTTGTGCATACATCTCTGACTTAAATGTTTTATTTTCTTGCCTTTTAAATAGATGATGTTTTTCTGGAACATCTTTGTACTATATAGTTTAAAATTAGTGCTAGAAACAGGGCTTAGGAATTACTTCCCAGTATATACTGGTTTTCATAATACAATAAATTTTAATAGGGAAAAATTGAAGTTGAGTTCTTCTGAGAAATTACTCCTGGTCCTACCTGGATATAGTTGAAGATGAACACCTACTTTCATGCTTCCTTTCTCATTTAAACAGTAGTTAAATCAAGTTATGCAGTTCGTTGATCGATCACCATAGAAGCCGTGTTTGTTTTTTTTTAATAATAGGAATTGCTGCTAGTTTGATATAGTTTTTTTTGTTTGCATGCAGCTACATCTTTTTCTAAATACTCATGACTGCTTTAGACATTTTCTTGATTTAAAGATTGAGTTTACCAGCCCATATATGCTTTTCAGTATTTGCCACTCCTCCTCTCTTTGAAAATAACAATTTTTCCATTTGTCACTTTTTGTTACATTTTCTCATGGTCCATGAATTCTCAGATGTTACATAAATATGTATCCTTATGTATGTTCTTTCAGAAACTAAAACATAGTCTAGTCAGATATTGGAGGAAATATTCAAATTGATTTATTATTCTCTTCTTTTTTTTTTTCAATGATTTTGTACCTATTTCTCTGGTTACAGTGGCTTTTTCTATAACTCCCTTATCATCTAGCCTCTTAAAATATTTTACTTTTAAGAATATTCTTCTTTCGATGTTGGGAAGGAATTAGAAACAGAAGCAAATTGCCCCAAATATTTAAAAACAAGAGAAACAGAAAACAAATCAAGGAATTATACTGAATCACCGATGCTGTCGCAGGGGGACAGTCAGCAGAACAATTCAATATTATAAACCCCACCCAAGATTCTGAAATGCAGTTTTATTGCCCATTGACTAATGGTTCATCGTGGCTTGACCCCCCAGAGGGACACTAAGGCTCAAGAGCAGAGACGAAAAACCCAGCGAAGGGGCAGGAAGTAGGCGGAGCAAGTAGCAGAAAGGAAGTAGGCGCACAATGGGGTGGGATAAAGAGGCTAACAAGGCCCGGGAGCCCCTGCCAGTGGCTGGCAGGCATGCGTAGGCTGCGCGCCTTTGGGGGCCGTCGGCGGCGGAAAGCGCCGATGTGATCTCTGAGGTTACCCAGTTCTTATTCTCCAAGACACAGTCTTGGTTTGGGGCACGGATGCCGAATGAGATCAGCCTCCTATTTCATTCCGCCCGGACCGCCTCATCAGTGGCTACATTTTTGTTGCGCAAGGGCGATTCACGTTATTGGGCCATGCAGGTTGGGACTGAATTTTGCCGTATTTGTTTTACAACGCAAGGCGCTCCTCATCCCTGTCCTCCTAACTGGGACTGAAAATTATGAGGCGGAGACAGCCCCAAAGAACAGGTATTCTCCCTTAGTAGAGCCATCAGCAGGTCTAGATCACACTGGTTAGCCAAGATTTGGTTTGCAGCGACTTCAGTTTTCAAGGTAATCGCTCTTTTTAAAATTAAGATTGTTTTCTTTGATTCAAAGAGGGCTACAAATAGTAAATTTGAAAATAGAATGAAAAATATGTTTAAGCTTGTACATGTTGCTTTGTGCAGCTTTAGGGTTTAGGGGGTTAATACGATTAAAATCAAACTGAAGACAATTAGCCACATACATTTGAGTCATCGCAGAGTACTGGGTAGAAAGCAGTCCTGATAGAACATGGAATAATTTAGTGCTGCGTGGCAGTATTTTCTGCCTGTGAAGCACTTGCCATAAAGTAAAGGTGAAACGGACCATCTGTTGCCTTGCTGTGTGTAAAGATACTGCTTAAGTAGAGATGAGCATGCTGATTTTTATGGATAGACATTTTAATATAGACATGTCCTTTGCCAGTCCTGATGGTCAAATTTCAACTTTTAAAATCAAACACCCGTATTGAGAGAAATATAGAGTATATAACTGTAGTGATATATATTAACTCATGAATCCACATGCATGTACTTGTCCTAACAAATTGTTAACTTAAAGCCAAAAAATTATGAGACGCTCGGACAAATCAGTGTAAGCAGATATTTCTTGTATGCAAATACTCGTATCCTTTTGGGATGTGCATACTTCACTGCAGAAGCCACCAATGTGAAGACCTGCGTTTTTTGGCAGAATTTACCTAAAGGTATATACAGTGAGAGGAATTCGGAAGTTAGCTCCAAATTTTGTTTTTTCTCTTTTGAAATTTATAGTAGCTCTACGTCATTAGGTTCTGACCTAACGTTTGATCTAAAGGAAATGAACTTGCTTATGGGTAGAAAGGCTTAGGAAACTCATATTCCATCATATATTCATAAAAACTGATAGATAACCAAGTTTAAGGGTAGCTCACTGTAACCTCGACTGAGTGGCAGACAATGGTGGACAATTTGTTTCCTCAGAATTAGTACAGGTAACTCTTGCAACCAAACCAACTTTCTAGAATGTAATTCGCTCACCAGACGTGTGAGACTCTGATGACAGTTATACTGTGTGTATGTATGTGCGTGTGGCAGCTACATTTCAGCCCTGCCGGGCTCAGTTTTCTTGGGTGTGCTGAGAGCTAAGGGGCCAGTCTGACCCTATCTTAACCTTTTGAGCCGAGGAACAGCCTTAGCAGCAGGGCTGCTGAGTTTCTTCTGCCTGGTCAAGCGTAGGTCCCAGGAAAGCCAAGAAGAAGGCTAGGCGTTGGGGGAGTAGCAGGGCAGGCAAAGTGAGTTCTGGAGGGATGATAGATAGTGGACCCTGCTCTGGGCTGTGAAACTGTTACCTGTTGATCGCTTTACATTGCAGATGAAGCTTTATATTCTCCGTGCAGCCAGGAAACTAGGAACCCCAAACGTGTCAAAGCTGGGTGTTCTAGCTCTTGCCTACCTGGTCAACATTCTCTTATTAACCTGAAGGACTAGACAGTGTTCACTGTGGATGAAATCCAACCCTTCCTCATATGATTACATTAATATAGTGGATTGAGCCCATTAGAATATTCAGCTGTGCTTTTTGCTGCCAATATGTATTTTTAACTAAGGAGTCAGGTTTTAAAACATACATATGTCTTCGGCTAGCGTTAGATGTTAGTCTGCTATTGAATCTGTTTCAGTGAGATTCAGTGGCATATTGGTTGCCCAACAGGAATTAATGCATCCAAAATAAATAAAGGTTTAGCTGAAGATATGGACTTCCTCATCTGTGATTTCATAATGTTAAAAAATGGGTTTTGTTTTTCTTGACACAAATCCTTGACACGTGTAGTGGACAGGAAATACCCCGTTTGACAGAGAGTACTTCAGAGTCAGGATTTTTTTGTTTGCTTCTTTGCTTATGAAAGCAACTTACGTTCCTTGTTGAAAACCTGGAACCCATTTAAAGGTATAAAGAAAAACAAAATCAGTAACATTCTAACAATCTCACTTCTAAAATTTGGTGTATTTCTATTTTTTTAAAAATATGTTTTATTGATTATGCTATTAACGGCTGTCCCAGTTTTTCCCCCTTTGCCCCCTCCACCCAGTACGCCCCTTCCCTCCAGCAGTCCCACCCCTCTCAGTTCATGTCTGTGGGTCATGCATATAAGCTCTTCGGCTTCTCTATTTCCTATACTGTTCTTAACCTCCCCCTGTCTATTTTGTGCCCACCAATTATACTTCTTTATCCCTGCACCTTTTCCCCCTCCTCCCCCTTCCCTCTCCCAGCTGATAGCCCTCCTTGTGACCTCCTCATCTGTCATTCTGCTTCTGCTTGGTTGTTTGCTTCATTCGTTGTTTTAGATTCAGTTGTTGATAGTTGTGAATTTGTTGCCATTTTAATGTTCATAGATGTGATCTTCTAAAATTTGGCATATTTCTTTTGTCTCCTTTATCTCTCTCCCTTCCTTTCACTGGTCTTTCTTTTCTTTTTGTTTCAAAGGGAGGTCGTATGGGATATTTTATTTTATATTTCACTTTTTTCCCCCTACACAGACATCATGAATATTTCCACAAGCAATTATCCTTATTCCAAAAAAGTATTTAAAATATTACACATGGACCTTTGTTTATTTCATTATCTTCTATTGGACATTGAAGAATTTTTTCCTCCTGAAAGACAATATTTGTTTAGATATTATAATTTCTTGGGAACAATGTATTCTTGTCACAAAACATGCTGTTTTATGGAAAAAGGTAGTTTGCTTTTTGCCCTTGATCCCCAGCGTATATAAGGCACACGTGGCCAACAGGTATGATAGAGTAGGCACCATATTAACAAATGCTCATAGACATTTAAGGAAAAATGTGAGTGATGTTTAATGCTGATTTAATAGCTATATACTTTGATAGGTATTTTTGTTGGGTTTTTTCTTTTTTGCCTTACTTGACTGCAAGTTGGACGTTGCCTCAGTTTACCACAGGTTTCAAGGTGCTTATTTTCATGATTGAAGTCAGTCATGAACCTCCCAGGTGCCATCATCTGGTTTTGTGGCTCCAGCGAAACCCAAGTCAGTTCCACCAAGTAGTTCCTATGACTGAATGCCAGGAGACAGACCCGAAGTAGAATATCCTGCTCTGGAAAAGGAACCCCGCAAAGGACCTGCGCACCTTTCCTTCTTTCTTTTTATTTCTAAAGGAAGAGCTAAAATTTAAACAGGAAGCAGCGTTTTTATTTCATTAAAACAACCCAGACTTCTAGAAAGGAGCATTTAAATGACTAAGGTTCATAGTGCAGTCAAGTATGTTATGATATAGTTATTGCTTCAGTAATATGCCACTCTTTTATTTTTTTTCTTCCAAACATATCTGAACACATTGAAACTAACAGCCAGTAGGTTTTTGTTTGTTTAAATCATCGTCAGCAACATTTCATGGGGGGAAGTGCCAGCGTATCTTTGATAGAAATGGGATTAGATGTAAAAATATTCTGTCCTCGCCGTGAGACTTCGATGGTGACAATATTATTATTAGCTCACGGGTCCTGGGTGCGGGGCTTTTTGCTTCAGTGGGTCCGCCCTTCCCCCCAACTCTGGGCAGGCCTGTTGAACAGCTTGTAAGAGCTAGTAAGCAGCCAAGCCGGAATCGGTATTCGCGTGCATTTTATTCCCTGGGCCGTGTTTCTTCAAACCTTTTTATTCCATCGCAGCCATAGCTCTGTTTTCTTAAAAAAACTGAAACGGTACACAGAACTTTCTGAGTCCATTCTAAAGCTATTTTTTACTTCCGTATATGGCCAAAGAAAGAGGAAGAAATAAGTGGAGCATTAATACAACTGCAGGCCTATGTATCCTTGAGAAAAACTGTGAGTGGAGTTTTATTATTGTTGTTGTGTTGCATCGTAACGCAACAGAAAGGGGAAGCAGGACGTCGTTCGTAGTATTACTCACGTTCTTCAGATACTTACTGAGCATCTACTATGTCTTAGAAACTGTGCTGTCTCCACAAGTATTAGCCACACAGAAACACTTAGGAGAGGTATATCCAAGTCTGTTTTACACACAAAGGCACTGAAGCTTAGAGAGTTAAGTAATTTGTCACTAATAATATAGAACTGATGTAAAAACACAGGCCTTGACTTGAAGCACAGTGTTTCCCTGCTGTGTCTTCCTTTAGTGCCATCGTTAGAGGGTAGCTGTTAACATTTTTTCCACAAAACTTGATTTTAAAATAGGCAAGAGTTGTGCATTGCTTATTTGTTTTGAGTGGCAAGAAAAGCGTGGTAGCAGTTGCTAATTTCTGTCCGTAATTGCGTTTGAGATCCTGGATGTCTGGAGTTTTAATACGTGTAGCGAAGTTTAAAATGTTCATAAACTACTATAGGAGTTCTGCCCAAAATAAAGCATTCATAATCTCACTTTTCAGTTGTTTGTCACTTGAATTCTTGCCTGTTTGTTATTTATATTATATTTATTCGATGTTTATATTTGAGGTGGGGGGGTGTCTTAATCTTTGTCAAATCCATTGGCAGGCACATTTATTGTAGTGTTTGGTCAGTTGCTTAGGGGACAAAACCAAACAACACATTGGTTGTGTTATGTTGGGCTTTGTGGTTTTACAGTTTAGGAAGTCCAGTCCTTGTTCAATATCATGCAACCGTTTCTGTTCTAAATTTTTTTCTACTAGATGTAACCAATGGCTTAAAAAATATTTGGAGGAGACTAAAGAAATTCAGATTCCAAAACAAAACAATGATGCCAGAATTGAATCAATCAGCAGTTCTTTTGTTTCTACTACAATTAAACATTTAAAAATTACCTTTGGAGAATGGGAGCTATTTGAGTGTGGTTTGGAGTAAAGAACGTGGGCTTTGGAGGCAGCTAGAGGCAGGTTGAAGTCTGGGCTCTGCTATTCATTTGTAAAATGAAGATAATGATACCTAGCTGGCAGGGCCGCTTTGAGGGGTGCACAGGAAAATAGGGGTGTACACATGTGTGGGGCCAGACGAGAAGCAGGTGGCCATTCCTATTTCCTAATACTTCCAGCTCAGTTCCTGAACATAGAAAACGTGCATTTTGAGAATGTTAACTTAAGACTAAAAATTAAAGAATTCAGGGTAGGATCTTTGATTTGAATGTGGTAGTTCCAAGTCACATTATCCCATTCTCTTCCTAGAAATTATCCAAAACTTCAAAGTAATGAGAAACAAAAATGTAAACAACCATATTCGGTGAAAGTAAGAGACGACAAAAACCCCAGATTACCCCCTAAAAGGAATGTCTGCCCAACGCTTTGCAGGGAGTACAGCAGAATGTGGGAACGGACAGGAGTGGAGACAGAATGTGCCACTGAACTAGACGAGAACTGGTTTTGAAGATGGGGACACACACTGAGGTGCAGTGTCTCATCTCTGTTTTTGTAACAGGACAAATTGGTTGTACCAGTAGAGGGCAGACTTTCTCAGACCCATTGTGGGTCTCAGAAGTGAAGGAGATGGGCGAACCACACAAAACACAGGTCAGGTGTACAACCTACGGGTTAGACAATGATGAACTTTACAAAGTGGCCCTCCTGGTATTTCTAGTACCCACCTGGCACTGTACGTAGTTATGACAATATTATTGACTGTATTCTCTATGCTGTACTTTACACACCAGAGACTGTTTTGTGATTACCAATTTGTAGTTCTTAATCCCTTCACCTTTTTCACCCAGCCCTCTAACTCCCCACTCCTTTGGCAACCATAAGTGTGTTCTCTGTGTCTGTGAGTCTGTTTCTATTTTGTTTGTTCATTTATTTTGCTCTCTAGATTCCACATATAAGTGAAATCATATGGTAGTTGTCTTTCTCTGTCTGACTTATGTCACTTTGCATAATACACTCTAGGTCCATCCGTGCTGTTGCAAATGGTAAGATTTTATTCTTTCTTGTGGCCGAATAATACTGCCCTGTGTATGTGCTCCGCAACTTTTTTAATCCATTCATCTGTTATTGGGCACTTGGATTGCTTTCATATCTTGGCTATTGTAAATAATGCTGCAATAATATTGAATGTAAACTTTTATTGGAAAAAAAAAGAGATTTCAACTATAAAAGGCCAAATTTATTCTTTGTAAGTATAAGCAAAAAATATAGGCTTTAATTTTTATAACTGAAAACAGCTGCAAAATAGTATATTAATAAATGTATTGTCAGGCTATTTCTGTGATTATATTATGTTAAACTTGGGACTCTCTTTGCCAAACCTGTGATTCCCCATTCTTCTGCAAACATTAAAGGAACAAAATAGAAACAAACACGCAAACAAACACAAGCCACACTTCCAGCCAGCGACCAGTGTCTGTTGCAGGGGAGATGGAGAGTGCGTTAAGGAAACCACAGCAGCTGCTCTGTCCGTTGCCTGAAGACATAAACAGACAAACAAAGTCATTTATCATGAGAAAGAGTGCTGCTATCCTGGGACAAGTCCCTGGATGCCTCCCCACATGAGCCTCCAGCAAACAGCGGGGACAGAAAAAAAGTACCGGTTTCAGTACTGTGATGCAAAAAAGAAACAACCTAAGACCTTTAAAAAAAAAAAGAATCGCAAGGAAAACACGAGGAAATGAAAGGGAAAACCGAAAGGTAGGTAAAGAGAGCTCGTGAGACAAGAACAAAACAGTGTGTCCACAAAAGAGACAAGAGTGGTTATTGAACATTAGGCTATAAATTTAAAAAGAAAGCAAAATAAAACCTTAAATAAATAAATGTCTCTGTGAAGGATTAGTGCAAATCAAATATACAAGAACTCGGAAAAGAGCTGATAGGTGAGCAGCAGAGGAGGCTCAAAATAGAGGAGAACACTAAAACCACAGAAATAAAAGTAAGATTGACAGGAAAATAGGAAAGGTTAAACAATACTGAGAACATAACAATGATCCAAAGGATGGATATGAAGAAAGGGAGCAAAATAAAACAAAGTTTAATAGTTCAAAAGGATGAGGGAGGAAATGCTGGCTATAGAAGACAGACAAAGGAAATCAAGTTTGCACATTAGTGGAGTCACTAATAGAGAAAAAGGAAACCATGTGACAAAATAAATGTTTAAAGATAAAAATTAAGTAAAGTTCCATAAATTGAAGAGGACTTGAGTTTACATGTTGAAAAAGTGTACCAAACCCAGAGCCATCAGTGTAAAAATTTATGCAAGTTAAATTGCTAAACATCTGAGATACTGAAAGAATCCTTTGAATGGCCAAGAAAGAAATCACTTGTAGAAGAAAAGATTAATGTGACCTTAAACTTCTCTGTAACACAGTCAATGCTAGAAGATAGTGGGGCAACTCCATAAGATCTTCAAAGAAAGAGTGTGACTGAGGATTTCATAACCAGCAAAAATATTAAAGTACAAAAGCAATAGCAAACAACTTTGAACATGCACAACCCATAAGACATCTTCAGGAATTTTTTTTACAAAATGAACTGTAGTCATTCAAGAGGTATTGAAAAAACTACAGCAAAAGCACTAGCCATGAGCACTGGGTTCCTGAAACTCAAGGACTAAGAATAAAACAAATACGAGTAAAGTTAGTTGTACTGGCTGTAGAAATAATTAACCACACTAAAATGGTACAATAGAGGGAAAGAAAATGGGAGGTAAATAAATACATTGATTTCAAAAACATTTAAAAGCATACTAGGGTCGTGATCTTGAGGTTATAAGGCAAGTTTTACTTTAAGTTGAATTAACTTGAAGTGAATTAAAAAGAACACTTCATACCATTAAATAAGGCAAAATAACACTTTATAAGAGGTTGAAACATTCATAGTGAAGATATAACAGTGAAAAGATATATCTAGGTAGCATTCACAGAACAGAGCAATATTATCAGGAGAAATGGAAGCAGTTCAGAGTGAGGGGTAGACCTCTATTTTCTTCCATGAATTCATGACAAATCAAGTGGACAAAAATATGTAAACGTACAATATAAGACATAGTTGACATAATTAATAAGATGGATCTAATTAATATGTAAAACTGTGTTTCCTGAAAACAGAGAATAAATTTTCTTCTCAGGTGATCATGGATTATTAACAGAAAGCAAACATTAACAGTATCACGAGGAAAAGTGCACTAATCACAATGCAACCAAATTAGAAATTAGTAATAAGGGACAACAATTTAGAACAACTCATCACATTTAATAAACTTTTTCTCAAAATCATGTCAAAGAGGAAATCGAAACCAAAATTAGTAAAATTTAGAAAATAAATGTAATAAAAGCACAGCATATCAGCCAGAATCTATGGTATATACATAAAACAACTTCCAGAAGAAAAAAATATAAATTTAATATTTTGAGTAGTAAACCAGGAAGCTGGATGGAAACAACAAAGTCAGTCTATCCAAAGCAAAATGAGACAATTAAGAAACATAAAAGCAGAAGTCAATGAATTATGTAACAGATAAACAGAAGTGCTTCTTTGGTAAAAATAAAATGTTAACTAATGAAATTAAATTAAAAAAGGTAGAGGCCACAAATACATAATGAAAGAAACAATAATAAGGAAAATATCTAGAAATTTAAGTCATAAGAAATTTTGTTTTCTAAACTCTAGGTGAGTACTTTGAAAAACTGGTTAAGTTTCTAGAGAAAGATAATTTACTTAAAAGACTCCAAAGTATATATAAAATACAAAGAAACAAATTGACAAATTAATGGGGGGAGGGGGTATTGCAGAGAAATCCAGGTCCTGGTGATTTCACAAGGGAATTTTAGCAAACCTTTAAAACCCCGATAATGTCAGTGGTATTTAAGCAGTTCCAGAAAACAGGAAGAGGAAATTTAACAGTTTTTAATATAATGTCAGCATGATATTGACACCAAAATTTAATAACCATTGAACTTAAAAGTAAAGTAAAGCATTCATAGTCATGTTCATACAAATAACTGCAAAAATCCTCAGTAAAATGTTGACAAACAGAATCTAGCACACATTAAAAGAATAAAATATCCGGATTAAGGCGGTTTATTTCAAGGACATAATGGTTCAGTAAAAGAAATCTATTAACATTACATTTAAGGAAGAAGGCACATGACTTTGTTCATAAATGTGAAAAGGCAACACAATTTAGTGTTCATACTTAACAGCAAAAAGGACAACCTAATGTAATTGGGAATAGATAGATATTTTTTAATCTGATAAAATATATCTATTACAGTCCCAAATTCAGTATCATATTTAATGGGGAAACACTACATGCATTCTTGCTGTTTTCAGAAACAGATAATGAAGTTTGTTTTCACCTCTGTTGTTTAACGTTATTGAGTACTAGCCAGTGCAATTAGACAAGAGAAAGAAATTAGAAATACAAAAATGTTTTTAAAAATTGCAGCTTATATGATTGTATACTTGGAAAACCAAAAGAATCAGCAGAAAATTACAATGTGTAAAAAAATTCCAAACAGCTGTGAAAGAAGAAATTAATATACAAAAGTCAATAACTTTTATATATACAGAGTTACAGCCATTTAGAAGACATAATGGAAGAAAGACTCCCAATTTTCAACATGAAAAAAAAAAATAGCAATAAGTTTAACAGGAAATATGCAAACTTCTATATATATATTTTAAAAAAAACTTTAAAAGGCTTCTAATATTCCCAAAAGAATACTTCAATAACTGGAATAATACACCATGGAAAGTCTCTCAGCATCTTGTTAGTTTCTCCTAATTCATTCTATAAATTTATGTGACATTCACAAAAATACCTACAGGATTTTTTTGGACCTAAATAGACTGATCTAAATTTGATATGGAAAAATATACCAGCATAAAGAGCCAGGAAGATTCCACAAAAAGAGTAATGATGTGGAATTATCCCGCCCCCAGAGATTAAAACATAGTAAGTCTTACTTATTAAGACAATTTGCTTCTAAGGCACAAAGGGAAAGATTAATGGACAAGGGTACAGAATACATATATGAACTGTAGCGGCATATAATATCAGTGGGGAAAAATGGATTTTTTCAATAAATAATGATGAGCTGATGGGATAGCCATTTGTAAAAAATAAACAATGGATCCATACCTCATAGTTTACACCAGCAGAAACTTCACATGTATCATAGATGCAAATGTAAAACATAAGCCATAAAACTAGTAGAAGACATCATGGGACAATTCTGTGTAACTTCAAACTAGAGAAAACTTTTTGCAAGTCATATCACAGACAGAAGCTAATTTACGTACTATATAAAGAACTTCTGTAAACTGACACAAGAATCCAGTTGCCCAGTATAAAAATGGACAGAGATCATGGCCATTCATTTGACACAAAGGAAACGAACAGAGGTCCTTGCTTGGTATGGGTACACTGAGCAGCCCTTTGCCCCATTTTTTATCTTACTACCCTGTTTATTTCCATCACAGCGCCCATTCTAACCTGTTGTTACTTGTTCTCTTTGCTTATTTGTTGTATTCTCCGTTTTCTCTTCAACTTTCTTATAGTAAACTTACAGGATTAAAAAGAAGTCACGTAAATTCACATAGTAACTGAGTTACAATGTGAACTATCTCATTAGGCTTTCCATGGTCAGCTTCAAGCATGGGGCATGATAGCTAGGAGGGATTTAAAAATTATCTGTTGAATTAAAAAGTGTTAGAAGAAGAGTGTTTGCCAGAAGAGATCTTTAATTTTTGTCAGTCTGTTCTTTGGCAGAGGGTATGCTTCATTTAATAACTTTATTAGAGTCTTAAATTCAGTTTTATTTGCTTTGAATTTTCTTCAGTTAATGCATCTGTCTTTTTGCCCTTATTGATTTAATTATCCTGATGAGATTCACAGGCAAAATTAGAGATAATGTGTGAATGGCTTCAGAAGTTCTATTAACGTTCATTGTTTCTTTAATTTTTTAGGATTAAGGATTTTTTTTTAAAGATTTTGCTTTTTTATTTTTAGAGGGGGAAGGCGGGGAGAAAGAGAGGGAGAGAAACATCATCAACATGTGGTTGCCTCTTGAGCGGCCGGCCCTCACTGGGGACCTGGCCCACAACCCAGGCATGTGCCCTGACTGGGAATCGAACCAGCAAATCTTTGGTTCGCAGGCCAGTACTCAATCAACTGAGCCACTCCAGCCGCGGTGAATTTTTTAGGATTAATGCCATAATTGTTTTAAGAGATTTTATATTACCTAGCATTTTTTTCTCTTAAGTGTTTTTCAGACAGCCATACTAATGTTTTCTGGTTTTTCGAGATATCACACTTTTCATTTTCTTAATTACTATTTAAATTTTCCCTCTTCTAAAGTTTGTCATGTATGTATGTGTCTGTATGTTTCTATTGTGGGCATTTACTTATGAACATACACATATATACATATATCTATTTATATTTTCTCTGTTTTGCAAGTTACACTACAGATTCTTGAAGAAAGTGGCTAACTTTATTTTCTTTATAAATTGTGATAATAAGTTTTTTAAAGTAATAATTTGTTTATGTTGTTGAAAACTGTTGTCTAAGTATTTCTGTTACGTCACCATCATCCGACAGTAAGGGCTGCTGTCCAAGCCATGGAGATTCACGATGTCACGGTTGTTGGTTGCTGTCCTCAGAGCAGTTATAATCTAGGGTCTGCCTCAGGAAACCGAATATGCAGTTACACGGATGCAACTACCTACTGCTGCTTAAAATAATTATTCCGACACTGAACGTCGTAACACAACGAACATTTACTGTCTCACACCTTTCGTGAGTCAGGAATCCCAGCATGACTTAGCTGGGTCCGGTGACCCAGGGTCTCTCACAAGTCTGTGCTCACGACGCTGAGCGGGCCTGTGATCATGGCATAGCTTGACTCTTGAGAGGTCTGTATAGTGACTTAAATGGCCGTTGGCAGGATTGAGTTCCTCCTGAGCTGGGACTGCGGGCTTCCAAGACTTGCTGGCTGTTGGCCAGAGGCTGCCGTCGTTCTGTGCTGTGTGGGCCTCTCTGCAGGATAACAGGGTAGCTCACATGGGTAATTTCCATCAGCGAAGGAGAGAGCAGGCAAGACAGAAGCTACAGTCCCTTTGTAACCTAATCTCCATGGTGACATCCGTTGCTTTTGTCCCGTTTTCTTCATTGGAAGGCAGTCATTAGTTCAACACATGGTCATGGTCAAAGACAGGGAATTACACGAGGGTGTGAATGTCATCGGAGGCCATTCTGGAGGATGCCTGTCATATCTGATAAATGCCAAGCAAATAGCGAAGACATGTCATTAAAAGAATTCAGAAGAGTGCTTCCTAAGGGTGGAGAAATTCGGGAAGGTGTTCCAAAAAAGTTGGAGCCTGAGTTAAAAATCTTGAAGAAAAGTTTAGTAAAGGGGGAAAAAAAACCCAGCCTCTTTTACAGAAAATAGATGAACAAAGGTATAGAGGTGGACATTTTTCCAGATTACTTTGGGAACAGATGATTTATAGAGAAAATATAACTCAATAGTAGTAATTTCTTATTAAATACTAATTAGCAATCCTAAATTAGATACCTGCCTTCTCTTTTGGGTAAATGCTGTTTTTATCTCAATCTTGTTTGGGTATTAATGTTTTTAAGTATCAGAGAAATGGGAATTAAAGATCAAGCTCATTTCAGAAATATACCTTATCACGTAACTTTAATTCTGAGACCTGATGTAATGACAAGTATGGGAAATGATGTTCTGTTATCTCCAATGTCAGGAAAGTAGAGTTTTAGTTATCTAAAATTAAAAACTCAAATAAAAAGTTTGGCTTTTTCATCTTACACAAGGTAAAAATACAAAGATTTTTTTAGAAGGCATGGCGTAAGAATGTAACTTATTTATTAATGCTCTTTTAGAGATGAAAATTCAAGTTCATTAGATTATCTTAAGGAATGATAGGCACAGCAAACATTCATCACATCGCACTTTGTGTGAGTCGGGAACAATGGTTCCTCGTATTATAGTAGATATTTATTTTCCTCAGCCTAATGCCCTTGTCTTTGACATTGTCATGAACGTTGCTGGCAGTAGCAGCATACCATCCTCATTAAACCCTCAGGACAACTTTGTGGTGTAGGTATGATTATTATTTCTATTTTATAGATGAGGAAACTGAGTCACTGAGATTGAGGAACGGGACAAATGAAAAATAAAGCACTTATCCATGGCAGAACCTTGATTCTAACGCGGATAGTTTTGATTAAAGTGCCTGAGCTCTGTAATCGATAGACTTGCCTTCTAGGTCAGACGTTTAGCAAACGCGAGCCCTGGGAAAGAACGATTCCGGTCAGATGCCACTTTTCATCTCCGTTCTGTCGCTTTGCTGGTGGAGTCTGGAGCAGCGCCAGTCTAAGCGCTATTAATCGGTTTGGTTGGTAGCTTCAGTTGGACATACATCTCCCTTTCAGTGGCTCTGCTAATTGTTATTAATGGATGCCTGTAAAACACATGATAATTAATTGCATTTTGGTTTGAGTACAGATGGTACAACAAAGAAACAACCCCTGCCTTTTGGAGTTCGGGTTTTAAACAGAAGGCTTGATATAATCAGTTAACTGGAATGTTCTTCAGAGTGAAGCAGAGAAGCCTGGGAACTTGGGGCAGAGGTATTGAAACCCTGTGATGATAAGAGAGGACTGATCACTGTGAGATAGCAGCGAAATGCAGACTGTCTCTTGTTGCTCGTCTATAGTTTTGGGAAAGTTTCGATATGTGCCGTAGCCTCTTGGCATCTGTGAGGACATATATTCCTCTCCTTGCAAGTGCAACTGTGCTTCGGTGACCTGGGAGGAGAGGGAGTGGGATGGCTCCCATGTGGTTACTCTCCCATCACCAGGTGTGGGTATGATGTGTCGTGGGTTAAAAATACCTTTGGAGAAGGCTGACACCGGAACAAAGTCATTAACTTCATTGACCTCACAGAGGCTGTGGTAACTGCCAGATCTGGGATACTTTTAGTTACCAACTAGATGAAAACTCTGAACTTCCTCATTTTTAGGAGAGATATTTAAATTCAAAATGAATACTCATTTAAATGACGATTCGGCTTTATGTTCAATATTTATAATTTTACTGGATATTTCACATATCTAATATGTTTTCTATGAAGATAAAAAAGCAAGACAGATACACGTGGGTATGTGAACAGACACGCATCGTTGCAAGAGCGTGTAGAGAAATAAACATCAAGAATAAGCAGAAGGACCCTCAGATGTGACCGTGGTTGAATTGCAGTGTTACAAATCTGAAGAGGGCTTTATTTCATTCAGTCGAAAGGAATTCTTTGTATGTTCAATAAAGACTCGCCGTAGGACCTTGACATTGCCAAGAGTTGTGCACTTAAAAGGAAGATGAAAGCTTGAGGCGAGAGGATTGGAAAAGAATACCCTATCCAGATAATAACTGTTTTGATTAGATTCTAAATACTTAAAATACTTCACCTCCCAGCTTTTACACATAATATCTCAAATCAATAGTTGCTCGTTGTCTGTTGCTCACAGATATTTTTGTGCCTGTAGGTAGTGGCCATTGTACACGAATTAACCACCATATGCAGCCAAAATTCGTGAGCACAGCCTCAAACTTGTGTGATCAAGCGAAATTCCTCCGTTCTTAAAGTGTAAATACAATGATTTAGAAACTTTGAAGGAAAAAAAAACTACTCTACCTAGTCTACCTATTCTTAATATCAATTTTTAATCTGGCATGGCCTTTTCGAATTTGACCTCATGCATGTGTCTTTGTAGGTCGCTACAACAAAGTAGCTACCTACACATATACAAAGACACATACAATTTTGTTTCGTCTTTTCATTTAATGTTGCCTGATAAACATTAACTTGTGTTTCTATATGGAACGATAGGTTAATTGCTGCCTAATATTATTTAGAGAGTCATGTTTTTAATCATCTCTATTTTGACATTATTTGTTGACATACTAGTAATGTTAATGTCTTTTTTTCTGGAAATTATAACAAAGAAGGAAATGACTGTATCACAACATAATTTTGGGATTCACACCTATAATACACAGAATTATGGTCAATTCACAAGAGCAGTAACCACTTACAATTTTACCAGTTTATTGTAAGTACAATTTATCTGTATTTTATTAGAGTACAGACATTCCTGGTTTATTATGATCAGGTTTGAGTGACAGTCTTAAAAAAAATTGTGTTCTTTCTCAGCAATGTGCTCGAATTTGCTTCAGTTTACATGTCTTTCATTATAACTAAATATGAACATTTGCTCCTGGTCTTGATTTTTTGCTATCCTTCTTTCAGTCTATTTTCCTTTCATCTAGGGATTGGTAATTCATTTTTTGTATAAACCGAATGAGCTCTTCAAGTAGTATAGATTGTAATCTATTTTAACAGATGACAAAAATGTTGCCAAACCTTGCTTTATATATTTTATTTTCGTATTTTAATTTTCATTTAATTTTTAGGTATTCATACCTGTCAGCATTTTTCTTTGTGATTTCTTCTGTCACATTGAAAAGGAGAGTGTTATCCCTCTATATGTCTAATACATACTCTACTTTGGGTTCAGTTAAAATAATTGTAAAGATTATATTGAACCATTTAATTCATTTGGAGCTTATTTGATCATATACTGTGAAATATGAGTTGAAGTCAAATGTTTTTTAAAATAAATAATCCTGTTTTATATACCTTATCTTCAGCTACTAGTTTATACACAGATTATTAATTCTTTCCTAGTTATTACATGTTTTTTTGTATACCAGAACTTCTGTCCTCTTACTTACTGGTACATGTAATGTCCTTTTTATATCAGTGTTTTCACTGATATAAATTGCCCATGTGCTGTTCGAAATAAGTGTAGGAATATTGTTGCTAAGTATTCTAAAACACAAGCAAAAAGTAACTCTTTTTGAAACTTTTAATGCATTCTATCCATATATTAACTTGCCAGAATACACATATTTTAATATTTACCTTTCTTTATATAACCACGGTTTTTTTCTATTAAAAAAATCTTTTATGTTCTTCAATAAGGAGTGCTACTTAATTCAATGTCATATTAAACCTGGAACATTGATACTTTTGCTGGGATTGTAAGTGAATGGTTCCTTTTACAGCCTTCCTAAATCTGGTTTGTGTGTGTCTCTTCTGGACAGCTGAAGGCACCGTCTGGCATCATAAGTGAAATATGAATACCAGTTAAATGCCTTGACATTTGCCTTTAGAGCTGGCATTGCCCAAAATAAGGATGTGCAGTAAAATTTGTGTTGATAGCTGAAGCCACAGGGTCGCAACGAGGACGAGATTCTCCAGGCATGGTGCCTGCAAGGGAGTGCCCGTGGGCACAAGGGTGCCTTTGAGCCAAGTGCAGATCCACGGTGGACCCTGAGGTCCTTATTGGATGCAGGGGAGCTCAGCCTCTGGCCAGATGGGCTGCCAGGTTACCTCTGTCACCAGGCACGGGACCAAAGTCCTGTGCTGTGCCTGGAGGGGAATCTGGTGACATCGAGCTAGACATTTCCTCTTCCCATGACTCCGCTGCCTTAACCCTTGACAGATAGGCGAGCCCGAGGGATCTTTAAACCTCAGGGCTGGGGCGTGCTTGGTATCTGGATTGGGAGCTGCGGAAAGGCTTGTCCTGGCTGAAAGCTGACACTTGGCCTCTGGTGTTGGCCAGCACTCCAGCTTCCTCATCCCAGCCCTCCCCACCCTCACATCCAGGTCCCTGCCTGGGTGCGTGGTGGATGTGACCCAGAAACAGAGATGGGGCTCCTGGGTAGCCTCTGGGGCACCTGGAATGGGGAGCAGGAGAACAGGTGGCTGAGAACCTGTCCCCCGAAGGTGGCGAGAGGCAGAACCACATACAAGCCGAGGCTCCAGGCGTGGAGTGCACGTTCCATCAGAGAAAGAGAGAGCATGCTTCCAAAACCCAATGCAAAGATAAAATTATTTCAAGATAGCGACTGCAAAGCATTAAATCCCAGGGCAAGGGCCCTTTTGAGAGTACAGTCTGGTGTAACTGCACTGGTCATAAGTGCGTGCAGCCCTCCCTTTGATTTGTAAGACACCCCGAGATATGCCTGACTCTACCTCAGTGTGTTTCTTCCCTGTGCTTCTCCTGCCGACTTGAACTGACCTTGGATGTACTGCCTGTTTGTTGAATGAATGAGTGCAAGCATTTAGGGAAAACCACACACGTATTATCACATATAGAGAGACTCATAAAAGCACCTATTATATTTTTAGCAATGTCTCTGATAACCTTACTTTTGCACATAAAGTGTTTACTTCATAAATATGGTTTTGGATCACTGAATTCTGTTTTTCCTGAAAACATGATCAAAGGGCTGCATATATTTTTTTTTAGTTGTGCAAACAACCAGGGCTGAAGTTAAGTTTATTCTCCTAATGTGGAAATTTCAACAATATTAATGATTCTTTTCTAAGGACTTGCAAACATATTTTTTCTTCTTCAACATAAGTTTTCTTTTCTTTATCCATCACTGAGGTCTAGGTTTATTTGGAAGACCATTAAAGACTTGTCTAAGAGAACAATTACAACTTTGAAATGAATTCTAATGTTTTCTTAACATTTAAAACACATCTTTCTATAAAAATATCATTATTTAAATTTAAAAATGTTCCTGTACATAATATTAATTTTCTTTTTGTTTGCTTTCAGAGTAACTTGATCACATTGGAAAGATTGTTAATTAAATTTTATCAAATAGCATAATGTAAAACATTATGTTGTCTTTTCTCTCTAAGTATACCTTACCAATGCATAGATACATTTTGGTGTTAAAATGCCATTTTGTATTTAAGATTACAGGTAAAACCAAGAGTCTGAACTTTGTTGGCCATTAAAAATCCCACGGTTGTTTTTGCAAGAGCACTGGCTGTAGCCCTGGCCAAAGTCCAGTCTAAGCAGTAATGTCCTTCTCAGTACACCTCAGAGTCCTGTGTCAATTGTTAAGGCATTCTCCTTTGCTTCCTGTTCTAAACAACTGTGTAACATTGCTGAATACATGTTCATGCTTTTTCTATATCCTGTTCAGCAGTCCAAGTGAAATAGCTTGCATTCATTATACATATATTATCTGCAGTTTTGTGAAGTGCGTAAGTGTAAGGCTATCATACAACTCATTGTTAAATGAATAATCTTTTTGGATGGTGGAGCAGAATGCTATTTAATGAATATTAGCCAGCATGACATGCATGAATCCATCATTGACCTGAATTTTATAAAACACACCAAATTCATCACTTCATGTCAAAACAATCATTAAGGGCCTTTAAGTGGTCTTGAAAATTACCTGTTTAATGTGAGTAGGAATGCACTCAATTAAATGCGTCTCGAAATATCCTTGGCGTCGGCTCAGCTCACCGTCAGGAAACAGTTCTGTTTTTGTGGATTAGATGCAGATCATTGAGAAATGGTGCTGGACAGCAACATTGTAATTGAAGGACGATAGAGAAACCTGGAAGAGTGCACTGGAGGTTAAATTGAAACCAGGAGAAGTAAATACGGCTATTAATCTGATTTTCTGCAGCCTCCCAGGAAGTATGACTTTTAATTTTTATTTGGATAACTTTAATACATTGAATATGTATATTTATACCAGCAACTCACACGTAGAAAACCTTGTAATGGATTTGGTTAAATTCAACGACTGAGAGTAGAATTTTTGAGGAAGTGGAGCTCGTTGAGATTTTGCTCGTTGAAGGGAGTTTGAGCAGGCCATGTTCCACTGTCCGGGATTTTTTTGCTCTAATGTCGCTCTTTGTTAACCTGGTGTCTTTTCCAGCCTCCGCTCGTAGCCCCTCTCCTTCCTGATGCCTTTATAGTGTGTGTGTCCCCAGAGCTCAGAAGCCTCTCTGACCTCCCTGGACGCTCAGAAAATCTGCTGCCCTCTGTGTCTGTATCACCTGGCTTTTTAAACTTTTCGTAGCTCAGTATTTTTTAAAGATTTTAACTATATTTAAATTTCCAGCAGGGCAGATCCTTTGATTTATATATTTCTGTGATTCTTCTATGTTTTACAAATATTGAGTAGTTTCTAAAGCAGATTAGGGGATTTTGTTTTAACTTTTCACATATTTCTGTGTAATTAGAAATATAAGGCTAAGAAATATATACTCATATATATATTTTTTAAAAAAACAAAGAAAATTTGAACACTGTTATCAAGTCACTCACAGTGTTTGGACCCCAACAGCAGATATAAATAAATATTCGTCATTCCTCATATTATCCAGGAACCACTTTGAGTGAAGAAAAACTGTAAGGAGCAGAAATCTGTTAGTGGAAAGGAAAAAGGAAATGAGGAGCTGGCTGTCGGTCTTGCCAAGTGAAGCAGTGAAAGAAAATACAACATTGTGAATTTCTTTCCATTATTTTCTCAAATACAATCCAGCAACTCAGATTAAGAGAACAATGGCTGAGATGCTGGAAATAAATCCAGGCCATCTGATAAATCGCTAGGAAATGTTGGCAATAACAAAATTAATGGAAAGAGGAAAGACTTCCTTAGAGTTTCAGATACTGTTCTTTTTTGTTTTTTTAATCAAAAGTGCTCTTTTGCAGAGTGATTATTTCTCATATATGTAATCATAATGTTACCGTAATGTTTCTTCTGTTTTCAAAGAGTTGCTATCTGTGGAAAATTGTGTACTGATTTTCTGCATCAATAACTTGATTAAAGTAAAGAACACAACATTTTGGTTAACAGAGGAACTGAACATTTTCAGTCGACTGATCAGTGTCACACCGATCATGTAGCAGCATGCTCTTTAGTAGTGGCAGGGAGGCCCCATGGTGTAAGGAAGTAAAGGGTCTGGGTTTAACCTTTATTCCTTTTTTGGTTCTTGTCTCCTTCCTCTCCCTACTTTCCATCTTGGAACATTTATTGAGAATGTGCTATAGTGCATTGAGACCATCCATCTCCTGCTGACAGTCAAGTGACAGTCACAGTGTCACGCAGCGTATGCGGTAGATACCATCATACCACAGGCCCGTGGTACTGTGCCAGCCCTCAAAGGGATGGCGTGGCTTTGGTTTATCACTTAACCCTCAATTGTTCATGTAACTGTATCTGTTCTGTCCTTTCATGAGGTTGTTGTGAGGCTCAGAGGGAGTCACTCTATATTACAAAGTATTATGGATTATAAAAATAGTTGCAAATATGGATAGTTATAGGCAATGACAGTAATTTGATAGATTATAATATTACTTGATATATAAACATGATATATAGACTTTAAAAAGAAATTAGCATTAGGAAGAGCTTATTCATTTCTTTAAATTTGAAATGCTGAATTTTCATCTCCATTTTGAAATCTTCCCTTGGTTCTTTCAAAAAAAAAATCTCCATATGAATCAGTGCTCCCACACCACGTTTTGCAGTCTTACATTTCTGCACTTGCTGCAGTGCAGTGTACTCACAGACTTACAGTGTGGCCCTCCTCGTCAGACCACCAGGACTCTTAGCCCAGGGTTCCTGTTTGTTCATCCCTTTACCAGTGGCAACCACATGTGCTCAATGTATGTCTGTGCAAAGATTTTAGAAGGAATTTTACAGTGAGGTTTCTTTGTGTGGTTAATCATAATATATACTAGGCAAGAGGGATATATATATATGTGTGTGTATATATATATATATATATATGGTCTATTATATATACACACATATACATATGTCATATGTACATGTGTGTATATATATGGTCTATTAAAGATAATATCCAGGCATGCAACAATAAAGAATTCTGGATGTTCTGTACATCAAATTAGGCACTGCTGACCATGGCCTGTCCTGCCCGTGGTCCGTGGGAAAGGAGGAGAGAGTTAGTAGGATGTGACCATTGACAGAAAGGGCATCTTGGGAAACAGGAACTGGGAGCGAGCTGCACAGGCGACTCGGCGTAGAAATGGGTTCAGACATCTCACCCTCTTTGTTCACCGCCAAAGGCTTTCAGCATCATCTTGGGACCTCACGTTTTCTTGTCTGTAGAAAGGGGATTGAACTGAGTGACCTTTCGTACCTCTCCTAGCTTGATGATTCTGTTTGGAGACCGATGGTGGTTATTTTGGGTGGTTTTTTAAAAAATACAAACGAGGTAAAAGTAATTGAATGAAGGGGAGATGATCTCCACATTCTGTGAGATGCTACCCACCTTCATTCTTCCCATGTACTTATTATGCAAATATTATCAAAGCAACATTAAAGCAAATTGGAGAACAGGCAGAACTTTCGAGGGAGTCGGACTTACATCAGGCTCTATAGAATGAGCGGTGCATGGGCAGATGAAAGGCGGCGGGGATGGCCCCGAGGGTAGTGTGGAAGCCCAGTAGCTTCGTGCTAAGTAAAGGGTGTTGACGAACTTGGAAGGTTGGATTAATAGAAGAGAGGGCCTGGAACACCTCGGAGAGTTCTCATTTAATTCTGTAAGCAGTGGAGGACCATGTTCAGGCAGGAAGAGAGGACAAAGTTGTACCTGCTGAATGTCATCAAAGGCTTGGCAGGGGATGAAACCAACAGGAGCAAAAAGGAAGAGAAGGGGAAATTGCTTATGACGCAACTGGCACAGGGCTCTACTAAGAGGAGAGAAAGACTGAGAGGGGAGCAAGTCCAGAAGGGAGGAGGACTGGTTCTGCCCAATAGTCCCGTCATTCGATTCAAAAGAACTGGAAGGGATGCTTCCAGCTGGAGGGACATGCAGCCCCTCAAGTGTTTGTGTCTCCTGAGTGTTTCTCCTAACTGATAAAAGATTTATCCTCTCATTGCATGTGGTTTGCAAAAATGTTTATTAATGAGCTGCAGGAGAGAGTTCCTATCTTTGTTCAACACAGGTGGCTATTTGAGTCTCTGGAAAGCTACATGAAGGCTAAGGGGGCCTCTCTTTAATGGCATTCCTTGGTCTCCACTCCTGAAGAACAGGCATATATCCAGGACTCTTTTTAAAAATTATTAAAGGGAGTGTTCTTGTTTGTATCGACTTTACATTGTTCTGCAGTTGCTTTTTTTCCTAGCATTTTTTTGGTATTACTTCCTCCTGCTTGAGTTTTGACTTCTACTCCATAGACTTATTTCACTATTATGCCATGTAGGAATAGGAGCTCGGCTTGACAATACTGCTGACAATTTATATGTCAGTGTAACTGCCTGGCGTGTCCTTCGCTGTTTTGCATTCCTTTGCAGAGAATGCCTTTGTTTAGTCTTCAGAGAGCGGGTCCACCAATTTTCCGTATATGCAGGACATAATTTTCCACAGCAAATGCCTGCCCTGCTTTGTGTGGAATGTACGTGTTTGCCTTTTCACAGTTTCTCCAATTACCTCTCCATTCCGCCTGCATCCTGCAAGGTGTCTAATCTGTGGTGAAGGCTGGAGGCATTTTTTTTCATGCAATTAAAAAAAAAAAATTACATGGGTTATGGCGGACAAATTGTACTTTTTTTCTAATTTACCTGCTTTGTTTCTAAAATCCTACAGTCTGTTTTTGCATCACGTTGAGCTCACTATAAAGGGCCTGGCTAGTTAATTATTATCCTTTGAAGTCATGAAATCCTTTTCTAGCAGTGTTCCTTTGAAGCTAGAAAACGTCCTGTATAAACTACTACTGTAGTGGCGTATTACCGTTTTGAACGCAGCCTGTTTCTTCATTAGATACAACAGAAAACTCTTTATCTACCCTGGGAATGTAAGATGACATGCCTGTGCTCACGACACTCAGGTGAATGTTAATGTCATTGTTTAAATATATGGGTGTTTCCTGGGGAAAGTCATTAATACCTCTAAGAGCCACTCCCTACTCGTCTGTTTTAAAGGTTGATTTTTTTGGAAAGAAAATGATCTCTGTGGATTAAAATGTTTACTATTGGCCTGCTATATCCTACCAAAAACTATGCCAGCTTAACCCCCGCGGGGATCTGGGCTCCTTCTCTTCACTCGGCTTTGGTCCTGGTTCCCCAGTGAAAGCCGTGGCCCGAGCTGTTCCCATCTGAAGTGGTGGTTTGTGCGGTAGAAACATCAGGGCAGTTAGGAAGGTAGTCATGGTGGCCAAAGCCAGCTCAGGAGCAGGGCGACAGCCGTGGGTAAGAAAGTGATGGGGACGATATCCTGCACTTTTGGTGCCCTCCTGCCTTTGCCACAGCAAGCTCGTAGCAGTCCTGTGGGACAGGCAGTGAAGGCCATTTGTTCTCTTGTTGGTTAGTGTTAAACTCTTTGTTTTCAATGAATTTACACTCAGAGAAAAGCTGCAGACACATTGACAATATATAGTTGAGAAAACAGAATCACAGGATGACTATTGGTTCATTTAGAGTCCAGCGCCAAAGCAGGTGTTCAGTAAATCTTTACTGATTGGCGAGAGTGAAAGGGAACTGAGACTGGGGTCTCCTGACTCTTCGTCTTGTGACATTTTTGACTACTCATGTGCGTTTTGCATGTATGTATGCATAATTTACAGCAAATTGTAAGTTCTTATTTGGTTGCTATAAATTAATTGTTTTGTAAATTATTTTGTAGTAATAAATAACCACGTAGTGTACAGTAAAAAGTCATTTGCAAACACAATGCATTTAAGTATTTTATGCTATTGATGACTATTTATTTACCTATGTCATTTTTATCTTCACAGAAATTGGCCCAGTGACAATTACCACAGATCCCAAGAAATTTCAGTATGAACTGAGAGAACTGTATGTTCAGGTGAGCGCTTGCCTTCTGTTTTTTTTTTTTTTTCTTTTTTGGAGAAAGGAAAATCACTTACTTTTAGCTGAGTTTCCTTATCTTTACATGTGAAAGAAGTCATGTTTCAATTCCAGTACCACTTCTTTTTCTTGCCGAGTCCGGCATGAGTTGAATGATGGGTGGGGAGTGAGACAGAATGGGTTCCAAGTATCCCCATTTGTCCACGTGTTCTCAGTGGCTGCTTCCACGCCACAATGGCTGAACTGAGTGGTCGTGACAGAATATTTGGCACACAGTCTAAGGCATTTATTATATGACCTTTGACCGAAGTAGTTTACGGACCCCTGCGTTTGATGAGTCCCTTCCCTGAGAATCATAAGGGGCAGCTAATTCTTCCCCTGTAACAGTAATGGTAATTTTGATATTCTCTTCTATAAATTGACTATATAAAATGTTTGATTATATATATTGGTTATTAGACAGTAATAACATTGGTTTAAATATTAGTCCAAAAACGGGGTTGATATGCACCTTCTCAGTGTGGCTTTGAGATCATTAACCTCAAATCCATTCATTAAAAAAACAAAACTGCTTCCCTGAGGCGATTTCGGCATACTGTCCTCTGTGGGTGGTCTCTGTTGCAGTCATTTATACAGAACTTTTAGCTCCTCCCCATCGTTCATCTAAGATATCGATACCTGAACCATTGGCTACCTTTTCCCCTCAAGGCTGCTGTTATTCTGGGGAACTTCAAAATTAATGGCAATGACCTGTCAGAACCTTCTCTTTTCAGTTCCTTAACCTGCTAGTCACCTTCAGCGATCTTTTCTTTACTCAGTGTCAGTCTTCTGTTCCCAGACACACCCTCCGAACCTCATCATCACCCCAATCCTTTGTCTCTCAAACCACTGATGCAAGGATCTTAGTCCCCACCTAGCCTGTTGCTGCATTCCTTGCACTACAATGTCCTCCTCACCCCCAGCGCGTACTCTGTTCCCTTGGCCCCTCTCCTGTCTCCCAGGCCATCGAATCGCTCCTTTTATTCACTTTCCCTCAATCTAGTTCAGAGTTCTGTTATTTCAGAAACACTCCCTTTTCTTTCTTGGCCATTGCTTTTTGGTTCAAAAGGCAAAACCTCATTCTTGAACGATCCCAAAGTTGCGCATTATTCGTGTCTGTCCCCTCGTGGCCAAGTGCTCTCAAAGTCTCACAATGTGGCAAATTGAAGCCACTCTGAGTACATAATCACTTATCTCCACTGGATTCAATCCTCCCACGATCCTACTATGTTTCTTTGGTCAGTGAAATCTCTCATTCCTCCCATAGACAATCGCAAATATTATCTACCCTTTTTTTTTGTTACCTACTCATCCCATCACCCTTTTTTTAAATGGCTGTTTCAGCAAATGAAATACTGTGAGCAAGGACCTCACTGTTGTACACACAGGCACATAAAAATGAAGCCTCTGCGTCGTCGTAGCTGGCGTGCAAGCCACCCACACCCAGTACCCATCTTCTCACTCTTTACTTGATCGTAACCCCTTGGCTTTCTCAAGATCTTAATACTATCAGACTGTTTCAACTGCTTGAGAATTCCCATTTACTTTTAAATACGTTCAAGAGTCTCCAAAAACAAACAAACAAATGAATCCCGACAAGCCAAAGCGTAAATAGCAAAACAAACAACAAATCTCTTGTTTTCTCAAATTCTCTTACAAGTAACAACTTTTATCCTTCTCCAGCTCCTCAGTGCCCAGCAAGTTGTCTGTATTCACCACCATCATTTCCTCACCCCCCTCTCGCCCATTCACCACTAGGTCTATTTCAGTCTAGTTCCCACACCCACACCCCCACTTGACTAAAGTAACTCCAGCCAGTGACACCCAGCCTCTGTTTTGCTACTTGCAGTGGGACCATTTCAGCCACCAACACATTAGGTGGGCGTCTGTGTAGTCTTTGGCAACGCTGACCTCTCCCTCCTCCTTGAGACACTCTCCTACCTTAACGACGCTCTCATTTTAATTCCCGCTCTCTTCTCAGATTCCCACACAGCTTGTTCCCTCCGCGTGGCCGTGAAATGTTGGGGTGCTCGAAGGTTTTGGAACTGGTCCTGTTTTTCTTCTCATTTGATATCCTCTCTTTGGGCAAAGTTGTCCATACTCACATAACTATATTCCCAGCCTACACCTCCGCTCTGAGATACAGACCCTTCCTCAGTGTCGTGGGCGGCACGGTGACCCTGTAAGTGAAGCTTACAAATGTTCCCTGTCTGCTACCCCAGGCTGGGCCCCAAATCCTTGCTCTTTGTCATCTGTTTGTTATCTTTGTGAATAATGGCTATAGTATTCTGGTTCTGCTACCAAAAACTTGAGTCATTTTTAATACATTCCTCCCTTTCCCCATCAAGTCTTGGCTTTTAACTTCCTAAATATTTTTCTATCAGAGGACTTCTCTCCATTTTCTGTGGGGTACAGCCTTAATCCAAGTTCCTATATCTTTAGTCTAAATTAATATAACAAAGCTTCTAAGTGATTTTCCTGCATTTATTCTTGCTTTTATTTTTAGGCCATTCTCTCCTCTGCAGACAAAATTTTCTCAAAACACATCTCTGAACATTTTCCTTCCTACCCTGTCCACTCATATCGTACCCTCGCCACATCACAGTCATCCCAAGGTCCTCAGTGACCTGAGACCTAAGTGCGTTGCAGCCCTGTCTTGCACCACGTTCTCCCTTGGGCCTGGGCTCTGTGCTCTGCCGTGGGGCCTTGTATAGAGCCCCGCCATGTCTGCACTCTCGTCCGTCTCTCCACAGAGCTTTTGTGCTTGCTGTTCTGGCATAGGAAGCTCCCGCCCGTCATCCTGTCCTCAGACCATGCTCCCTCATCTTGCATATCGCGTCCTCAGAGAACCCTGCCCTGTCCTCCAGGCGTGGCCATTCCTCCTTGCCTCTCTTCGTCACAGAGTGGTTGGGATTTCACGCTGAAGGACCGTGTCTGATGTACCTTGTTATTGAATACCCGAGTAAAATGCCTGGCATCTAGAACATGCTCACTTTTTGATTAATGAAAGAATGAAGGAGTGAATATACCATTAGGTATAAATTAGAAGAGTCCAGATTAGACCTTGAAGTTTATTAGTTCGCTTTCACTGTTGGGTAAATGACTTAAGAACTGTCTGTGGTCTGAGCATAATCGGGGCACATGGTGAAGACCCCAAAGTTTGGTATTCCAAATAAATATTTAGTCATAATTCTTGTACATATCTCTATTTTTAACTCATATGCTAAATTGAATTATATGTCATAAGCTTTTGCATAGATTTTATATAGTCATCCCTTGGCTATTTTTCTCTGTTATTAAGTTTATCTGATAATCGTCTTCACTAATATACTTCCATTTCCCTTCTCTTATGCCATGTTATTCTTTTTCAGCCGTTATTTTGATACTTAATTACAATTTACTTTTCTGTACCTCAGTATAACACATTCTTTGCCACCCTGGAGGTCCAGATTCCCTGAAAAAAAAACAACAAACTCCCCATAAAGCATTCTGTCCCGTACATGGATTGTGGGGATTAGAAGTTGTATTGCCCTGTGTACGTTTTTATGCCTCCTGTCTGTCGTGAGCTCTCGAGACGTTAGCCTTGTACCTCTCATTGAGCATCTCATCCACCTGAGGGGTAGATCAGTGAACCTCCTGCAGCAGAAGGTTCAAAATTAGCTGCTAAATAAATGAATGTCACACGAAGGTGGTTTTACGTGATGGTACGAAAGATACCTCACGTAAGTCCTCAGTTTTTATTACAGGGAGATGCAGAAGAGCTAAGTATGGAGATTTCTAGCTGATAGGATATGAGGAAGGGATCTACTGTATTCTTTCCTTTTCCTTTGTAAGAATACAGCTGGGCCACATTCTTGGACATCTGGCCAGAATGAAAATACCTGTAGTCTCAATGAAACCTGGCACCAATGCACCCTGAGTTCCTGCTTCTCCCTTTCTGTTGTTCTGAAGGAGTTTCAGGGAGTGCCCTTACTCTCCTTGTTCCGTTTGTCCCTGAGTGAAGGACAGCGATTCCTGACTCAGGCGTACTCCATTAATTCCCTCCCCAGGACACCTCCCCCGCCTTCTGAAATTGAAACTGATATACTCTGCAGGGTCATATAAAGCCTCTGTTCAAGGAAATAATCATTCTTCCTCTATGGATTCATTTTGCATTGTCCTGGGGGCCAAGAGAATGTTTAATTAGAACAGCCAGCCAGGGAAGAAGCCAGTATATCAGTATTTACTTTTCCCTTCATTCCGCATTGGGCAGTGTTAGAGGCATTGAGGATACCATGGGGCCGTTTTTACTTTCAAAGTTTCTAGTGAATTATTCTTTTTCAAGTCAATGGTAAAAATTTCATTAAATGGGGGTTAAATATGAAAAGACCCTAGGCTACATCATTATTTAACATCTAAACTAAAGAATATATTTTGTTTTCTCTTTGATGTTTGCTTAGAGAATATTTTCTTATTTCATACATCAGCCTGAGAAACTAAATTTTACAAGTTTCATAAAATTTTAGTATGTGACACTATATTTTGTTTTATGTGTAATTCCTAGATCATTTTTCAGTTCCCCATCTATCATTTTTAATAACTCCCCCCAAAGACCGATATTGAGAGCAAAAAGGATTGCCATCTTAGTAAAACTAACTTGGATTTTTATTTAAAAAAAAAGAAACCTTTAAAAATATTTCTTTCACACTTGTAATAATTTTGAAAACCAGAAAAGTAAATTCAGTTTGAAGTAAATTTAAGCAATTGCTCATTAGTGTTTCACAAGACTCAGCTATTTTTCTTTTATAGCTGTGGAATCAAGGAAGAGCAAAATTTAAAATTTTCCAAGAAACACTCAGCAAAAATAAATAAATAAATAAATAAATAAATAAATAAATCACCGAATTTAAATCATTAAATTTATAACATTAACTTCATTTGGCTTTATCCTCTTTCTTCTGGATTACAAATAAGTAACTTGAAAAGCAACTGAGCTTTCTCTCTGGGGAAAAGAGGGGAAGAAAAATGACAGTAAATAGTATTCAAATCACACAGAGCTTTGGGAATTAATATCCTTGTAAATATGCAGTGCGAAGTCCTGCCTCGGGCCACATTCTTTATAAGAAACTATAAAGCTTGTTGATTTTTAGAAAATGGTGTTGGCAGTGATGTGCTTTCAAGCCTCCTATTCACATGTTTTAAAGAACAAAAAACATATTAGTTAAACATTTGAAGTGTAAAAAAGGATATTTCTGCAATAATGGAATTCCAGTTCTTTTATATGGATAGTTGATCCTCAAAGCTTAAAAGACTCACATGTCATTTAGTTTTCCCTTGTGAAATATTTTAATAAAACTGACCACAAAAAGACAGGAAAAGAGTAAAAATATGTAGAACAGCACTGTCACATGGCAATGAGTTATGAAGAAGATAAGGGTTAGGTCCAGCTTTTGTCTTTGCTTAACAGAAGCAGAAGAATAAATAAACAAACTACAGCAGGCTGAGGTGGGGGGAAAGTGTTTGCTGTAATATAAGAATGCTGGATGTTAGAATTAACTGCCACAGGAGAACGTGGAAAACCATGATAGATAAAGACTATTGAAAAAAGGAGGACAAGGCAATACTGATTTTAGAAAAACAACTGCTGGTGCCAGTGTGGTATACACTTTATCTAATTTCTAGTATTCTAACTTTTGCACCATGTAAAAGTGTGCTTTTTATTTCTAGATTTATGGAGAAGTCTTCTACATGAATTTTTTAAAGAAATTGAACTGATGTGTAACCCCCCCCCCTCCAAAGTAAGAAAACAAAAAGGAAAAAAATGGCCAGAAAAATAAAAGGAAAGAGTATATATCAGTAGAGATGCATATAAAATGGAGAGCAATAAAAGGTGTAATTTTCATTTTTGGTATTAGACATGATTCAATTTTAGAAAGCAGCGTGTATTTCCACTGAAATTTTAAAAATTGCATTTGACTTACAAATGCATATATATGTGTTTTTATACACTCTTACAGGAGGAAATGCATATATTTAATTTAGGGAAGAAATGAGCTAAAAAGTCCAATACATGTAACTCATACATGTAAAAGCTTCAAGAACAGTAGAACCAGTGTCTGTCCCAAAGTAGGGGCTTGATATGTGTTAGCTATTATTACTATCATTTTTACTACTACCTCTAGTACCCCAGAGAGCTTTAAAGGGGAATAATCACCAAATAATTATACCATAAGTGAGCAACACTTATGAAACACGTGCTCGTGAAAGTGCGTGTCATTCTCTCAATTTGTACCTGCACAGATATTCATATTACTCTTTTACCAATGCGGATTCTCAAGCTTTGAGACATTCGTTAGGTGACATTCCTTACTCAGGGCCCCAAACTGGCAGGCTGCAAGGCTAGTTTTAAAACTGAAGGTATTTAATACCATGATGTTGTCCTTTAATAAGCCTGCTACTTTCCCTCTAAATATCAGTTTAAGTAGCCTCCAGTTAAAATTTGTCCATATAATACCTCCTTGTATTTTACTTTAAAGTAGCAAAGCAGAGAACTAAAGACAGATGTTGGTCAAGGGCTGGTCTCATCTTCAAATGAAATTATCCCTTTAAAGATTTTCGCTTCCACTTTTACCTCTGATCACCTTGAGTAACGGCTCACCTACAAGTACTGAGCAGCAAATGACAAAGTTAATTTTAAATAAAAACTACTCCCTTTGCTCAGCACATTCTCGTGGCCGAGGGCGCTAAACCTATTTAAGCATGACCTTACACACGCTGTGGAGAGACACGGGAACAAGGGGCATTTTAAGAGATGGAAAGGTAGTGTTTATCCCATAGTTGTATATGTAGGTGGTGTTTTGATTATTTTCATTGTTAGAATTGAAACTTCAGTTTTCTGCTGGAGTTTTCCGCCAGAGTGATGAATTCTCCGAGGACCAAACAGCCTTGTATCTTCAGGGAATGAGGGATGGGGACCGAGAAAACAGAATGGAGGGCGCCAAGAGGGAATTCGTGACTCTTTTCTGGCCTTCCATCCTGGTACCCTATCCAGAAGCAAATAGCTGGTTGATTTCCTAACGATCTTTTGTGTGCACTTCAAAGGACAAAGAGCATAAAAGGGTATTATGGCTGCTGGATTGCTTTTTCAAAGCAGAATATACAGATGGAATGGGGTGGGTGGGGATTATGATAGGAAATTTCTTGATTTTCTTTTCAACGTGTTCATGTGTGGGAATGTTATTAAGCGTAAGTACATGAATCATTGCAGAGTAAATATTGCAGTTACATGTGACAAAATAACATCTAAGGAGAAGAATCCATACATTTACCCCATACATACTGCCCAAGCGACCAATGATTGCCCTGTTCCCCACGATAAGCACTGTATCTGATTTTGTCAGGTTTTAGGTGATGGTAAGGAGGGAGATCAGAATGTTTTCCTTGGGAGAATGTTCCTTCATCTACAGCCAGGACCCCTTGAGGAAACTAGACCTCGTTTCAACCAAATGGATATAAAGGAAATTAAAAAGTTTCTTCTCAGTCCAAATTGATCAGAAGCGGTTCTCAGGAAGCTATCTTTTTCATTCTTAGGCTTTGAAAAAGCCTCAAGAAGAATTGTGGAGTCTTGGCATTGGTATTAACTTTGAGTATTCTTTGTCCACTTACCCCATCATCATAGCTATGTATTCCTTCCAGAAGCCTCTTGATGCCCCAGGCATGAACTGACCCAGTTAGAGATTTAATAGCACCTGTCTATCCAGGTGTCATCTGTCCAGGTATCTCCGAGAGATGACACTGGGAGGGCCCCGCCATGGTGATGTCTGGGTGTTCAGAGCTGATAGGGGCTTCTTTTGGAGGTCTGTCCCATTATCGAATAGTGGTGCGGTTGCCAGCTGAATCCCTCAGGTCTCCTCGTGTAAACTTTAAACCAGGTCTCCATCCTTCTGTACTCATGTTGATTTTTAAAAATCCTCATTTATCTGCCATATATATATCTACATGGATATCTACATATATCTGTGGATATATATCCCCTTTTGTGATGATCTAGATCCTGGTTCACCAATTTTGTTTAGTGACTACTACCTGTAAAAAAACCCCATAAAATTTGTCCATCTCAGAACTTCCTAAGATTATAATGATTTTTCAGTAAAAAATGCATTATATTGATAATTTCTGTCAAGACCTGAAATAACATAGGCAGTATAAATATATTTTTATTAAATTAAAAGAATCACATCATTACCATCCCCTTCGACTACCCAATAACGAATGTGCCTGAAATCATGTCAAATCCATATGTGAGCATTGGAACAGGAAGGCGGAGAGAGGTTTTAGTGGGCAGGTTAAGCAGGACATAGTAAAGATAAAGGTCCTAACAGAGGGAAGGTGGGGAGAAAGAAAGCCGTCCTGAGATCGTACAGGCTGGGTGAATGCCTAGTTCTTCAATAAGCAAACAGTGATTGGCTACAAGGGCTTCCTTAGGCCCGGCCCCTCTCCCCTCCTGGCCCATTTGCCCTGAGCAAACGGGAGTCATCTCTAGGAGAGACCAGGAATCCACCCCAACCAGGGACCAGGGTAATGTCTTAATTCGATGGGAGAAGAGGAGGCCACAGTAAGAAAGTATAGAATCCTTGCAGGAGAGAGGAGGGGATCCTCTGAGAAGTAGAGGAGGGGAGGATTTCTGAGGGGGAGACTGAGAAAACTAAGGTATCAGTTTTGCCCACAGTCAGCCCTGCGCGCCTCCCCACGTCTTCCGATCATCAGGCGCTGTATGTGGTGTCTTTGTTCGACTTGGCTGTACCCGGGCCATTTTCCTTTCCAGAGGGCCACGACCCATTATCATTCATGTGAATTATAAAGCTTTTCAAATGTCTTAGAGTGTTACAGGCACATCACTTTTGGTTTCTTTATCAAGAGAGAGAGTGCCTGGAGCAGAGTGTATCTTTGTGATTACTGGAATTGAAGTGACCCGAATCCCCTCTTGAGATCCAACACGGGAAACATTCCAGCAGGCTGAAAGATCCATTGTTGAAGCGTTCGACCCTTACCAGTGTCAGGTGGCAGCTGGAAAACCTGGATGTGGTTGTAACTGTTGGCCTGAAATACGCCCGGAATTGAGGTCAGCGGTGGTTCGATTTGGATTCTGGCTTCTTCAAACTAGTAAGGGGCAGCGTGGGGGACTGCCGTGGATGTAACGTCGTCTTTTATTTTGATGATGGAGAGTTGAAGTTTGGGCTCTGACGGTCGCTCGGTGCGTCCCTGCCATATTTTCCACAAGTGATGAAGCCCAGCACATGTCACTGTCTGTAGAATTCTACAGTTGTTTTGATTTATTTTATACTCGCTTGGACCCAACTTTAAGTTAGAGGCAATGTAATTTAATGCATTCCACATGTCTTCTTGGTCATGGAATCACACAGCTGTACTTTAAGAACAGAGGCTTTTGTTCAGCTTGCATCTGAGTATCATTCCTAAATTTCACAGGTACAGGGCAAATTATGCAAATAAGACATTTCAAGCAATGGGTGTTCCATGGGAAAGGAGTACCATCTGACTTTGAAACTAGGCTGTCCTCAGTAGGTTGTACTCGTGTTAGAATAAGAGTGAGTATCGAAATGGCAATAAGAATTCTTTTGGACTGCGGCATGAAGCCTGCCAAAAGAGCTTCATTTTTTGATTGCTTGGAGTTAGGCCCACCTGCAAAACAACTGGTATGAACACTAGTTCAATGCAAACTGGTGGCGGCAGTGGAGGAATTGAAGTGGGTTAACAAGCTGAGAAATAAAGAGGCACAAGCGAGGGCCTGCTCTCAGGTTAGCCTTCCCGGTCCTCTGATGCCCCGTTTGATGAGCATTTTCCCACTAGGTTTTGGACAGGGATCTCGTTTTCCTCGATGCCTCGCAGGGTTTAAAGGTTCCGTTCATTCCTTGCCGCTCCTACACTGTCTTGTATTTAGAAAAGAAAGCGTGTTAATCTGTGTTTTATTACTATCTTGACTGATAGGATTTCTTTTGGATTTCTTTTCATTCTTACTTAATCTTGCTTTCCAGGAATCTATTTTTTGAACATAATTATCACAGTGACTCTTGAGGTTTTAGTTTTTTTTCTTCTTCTTTCTCTTTAGTTCCAGGAGGACCATTTACCATGAAAGGTCACATGCTTCTGTTTTTTTCTGTCTGAAGTGTCTTTGGCAATTTCGTAAATGGTGGCCATCAGTAGAATGATGAAGATAAAATGAATATTAAAATACTGAGCAAGAATGTACTTACTGATACAAATTGGATATATTTCAGAGTTCAAATAAAAACACAGAGTTCACAAAGTTAGACCCTTCTATCCTTTTAGGGAATTATGAAGTCCAATGCATTATATAATTCATCTCCTTCATGTCTTCCTTTTTCACGTATGTGTGCAGGTTTATGTGGTTTGGGGGGGATTCATTTACATAAAGCCATGTGAGGGGGGAGCGAGAAGGTGGCAGGAGAAGAGGGAGGCAGGGATAAAGATAAATGAGAGGTGGGGAGAGTCATTCGTCCACCACTGTGAATATACACACAGAGAAACACACACGCTGTGCTTGGTTAAAGAGCAACTTTTGGAGCTTGTGTTTTTAGGAGACTTACCCCTGGAATTACATTGCTTCAGATGAGATGGGCTAAGCGTCAGTTACACTCAGGCTGGATACAGCAAGTGTACCTCCACTGGGTCAAGGCTGCTTGCGCCATCTCACTCACTCATTTACTGTTCATTCATTCAACCATTCACTCGTCAGACCACAGATGGAACACTTACCGAATTTCCTCAAGGACCAAAGAGCTAATGGGAGGAACAGACAAATGATAATACAACTCAGCAAATGCTACACTAGAAGAATGAACAAGCTCTGTGGGCATCCCTCTGCGCTTACAGTGTCTCTGACAAGCTAAATTTATAACACATAAACCAACATGAACTTTGTTTATAAACTTTGTGTATATATGTTTAAACAAGGTGAATAATTTATAGATTTTTGGAGTAGGTTGCAGCTTGATTTCTGACCCTTAGTAAATTAAAACAACATGAATTTTGTTTCTAATAACTTTGCCTGGAAACAAAGTTCATGGAAGACTCTCAGATCAAAGCATCAACCTCCCAAATAACAGCCTAGAAAGAAGTCTACATAACTAAACCAAATGTATCATTCTAAAGTCGTGCTGTCCAACAAAAAAATACAATGTGAGCCACATATGTAATAAAAAAACAGTTGAAATTAATTTTAATACTCTATTTAACCCAGTATATCCAAAATGTTATAATTTCAACATCATCGATATAAAAATTAGTCCTTCTTAAGTTTTTATTTTTAAATTGTGATTAATTGAAGTGCAATATTTAGTTCCTCAGTTTCACTAACCCTGTATCAAGTGTACAGCTAGCCGCATGATCCTAGTTAGTGGCTACTGTATTAGACAGCACAGGCTGTTTATGAGTTGAAATGATTAGAAAATTAAACTCAAGCCTCACATAGGGAGTTTTTATAACAGTATAGTATTATATGTTAATTTCTTTTGGAAAAACATCACATTTTTCTTTTCAGGAATCTTTGTCCACAATGAGATAGACAAATAGTTTCACTAAGATATGAATTACTAGTTGACATTTTAATCTTTAGATAACCACTAACTACGATAAGCAGAAAGGCAGTTATTTAAAGATACTGTATTGCTTTGGGAAGAGAAGAGTTTTATTTCTGAGAACAGCTTGTAGTTAACAGGATTACAATGTAATCTGTGTCTGCAAACATGAAATTCAGGGCAGAATAAGCATTTTTTTTATGGTAAAAAATACGCTGATTTTCACAGAAGGAAAAAATTAAGCAACGCAAATCACTCCTAAGGGATATATTTATAAGCATGGCCAGGACGGGTTTCTGACACATGTGGGTCAGAATGTTTCCTTTTCTGTGGGCATCCCCCTGTCGTCTGGCTGCTTTGAGACTTCACGTCAGTTCCTCCATTAAAGTCAAAGATATATATATAATATATATATTTTGAGAGTAAGATATAAAAAAGCTCCAGAACTATAAGGAATGCCTTTCATCTTTCATTTGTGATTATAATTGTGAAATTCTGTGTGGAGTTTCAGCTGTGTCTGCTCATCACCCTCTTCCCTGTGGGGAATAACCCGTATTAGGCATCATATTTATGAAGTTCAAGGTTTCACAGAGGTGCTTTTTTCAAGAGAAAAAGATGCTTTCAATACTTAAAGCAAATGTTGACTATATTGGTTTTATTAATATGTGGTTTTCAACTATTCTAGTCAAATGTATAGGTGATAAAAATTAATAAATGCTTAGGGGTCCCATTTCAATACATGTTTTTTCAAGTTTTAGGATGAGCCTGAAGTTATGGAGGGATCTCAGTGGAAGGTATTAGTTCGGAGTCACTTCCAAGGATTCTAAGGGGTCTCTGCAGCCTCCCGCTATGTTTTGTTTAGAGACAAACCAAGTCATCCATTCCTAGGTCCTCTTGTATGCTTGGAAACAAGTCAAGTGACTTAGAGACTGTCCTTCACTCAGTAACTGGACAGAGTTTGTTATTCTTGCCATTCCTAGCTTGTATCTCTGGAAATTTCTTAGCCGTTCTGATTTTTGGCCTATAGAAAGGAGAGTTCTTCCGCCCCTTGATATTAGGTGACAATTAGTAGGCAATTATTCTCTCCTTAGAGTTTTACCACCAGGATACCGTGGTGTGTACTTGGCCATTCAATGAATGCCCTTGGAATGGATAAATTATAATGTGATTCACACTCAAGTGCATAATGTCAAGCAGAGTTGAAGTTTTTTTGTTGTTTAAGCTTCTGAAAACACAATAAGAATCTAAATTCTTTTTTAGCAGTTCAGAATATTCATTACAGACATGCCAAGTTGGCAACAAGTAAAAATTATTTCTATCTAATATATTAAAGTTACTAATGTGCCCAGTAAGCATTTCCCATATTCCTAGCACACAAATGCTCATTTGTTGCACACGATAGTGCCCCCAAATAATGATTACGCAAAAGAAAATATGTTATGTCGTTAAACGGTAAAGCATATTTGAGTACATGTGAAAAGGAAGGAAGTACGTCTGACTGGAAGAAAAGAAGGTTTTAAAGAGGGAACAGTGTATCATCTCCACCTTCGATGGAAAATAGTTCAACATGACAAATATGTACTCACTGATTACTATATGCCAGCAAATGCTACAAACTGAGGACTCGGCAAAGCATAGTGATAGAAAATGGGAGAAATCAGACAAGCATATGCCAGGGAGGGGTGTTTGGCGATGGCGATGGAGATGGAGCAGTAGTAGATCACTGGCACGGAAGCACTAAGGGCATTAAGCTGGGAAGCAGGAGGCATGCACATTCAAAGGACAGAGGTAGTCTCAGCTTAAGGGAAGCACCCTGTGAAGTGGGAGCAGCAGACGATAGGAAGCTAGCTGGAACATTTGACCCAACACAAGCAGTTCGCGACAGATTTTAAGAAGGAATGCGACGTAGGTAAAATAAAGTTCAGGGATCGGAAGAGCAGAAGATTCAACAAGAGGCTATCCTTTAATAAGAAGCATGAATCCTAAGAAGTAAAGAAGAAGGCAGGGGACCTGCTTAGAAGGAAAGTTGAAGGAATGTGGTTTGACCACTGATTAGGTGAAGGAAGAAGGAAGAGTAAAAGATGTCCCGGGCTTTGAAACTGAATATTGAATATTTAGGCAGATAGTATTATCAACAAAAATAGGAAGACATGGTTGGAGGAAATACATAATGAGTTCCGTTTTAGATGCGTTGAACTGTAGAAACCCATAAAACATCTAAGAGTAGATGTTTAACAAGCGATTGAAAATGGAAATTTGTAACATGGAAGGTAAGTACAGTCTGAGGGTACGAGTATACAAATTTCTTAAGCAGTGTTACCTGTTAAACTAGATGCCATGAATCAAGTGCATATAAATAATTGAGGACTGGAGAGAAATCCTGCACAAAGAGAAGGGACTGCTAACCCAGTAACATTCCTGGGAGCCTCTAGGGATATCTTCTCAAAATTGAAGATAGGTTACTACAGCGTCCAGCCCCCTGCCGTTAAGAAAGTGACATAATATTTAATGGGTGTCCCAATTTTAGAAGCAGTTTGTAACAGTTGGTACCCTATCCCTACTCACTTACAAATGGTAATCAAAGCCTGCGAGTTTTGTAGGGTGGGATTCAATGCAAGAGAAGATTCTCCAGTTTGTTGGCTGCAGTATAAACAATGCTAATGTTCGGCTCTTATGACCTGGTTAGATCTGTGGGGTCAGGATATCTGTATCAGCGTCTGAGGCTGTTGGAGCCCAGGGAGCACCCCAGTAGGAGAATCTGATAGAATCTCCAGGGTTTAAAGGTAAAAACCATATCCCTTTCATCGAGTATTGATTTTATTGTAGAGAAAGCGCTCTTACTGGACTCCGGTGGACTGTGGGACCACAAAGCCCCCCATGGTCCCAGGCTGCCTTGCTTTTCATTTGATTGTCCTTTCCAGGCTGTGAGTTCCTGGAGGACAAGATGCTTCAGCTCGTTCATCTTTGTGTGCCTAAACCCTAGCAAGGGCAGTTACTAGTTACTCAGAGCGCACAGAAAGTGCATTCCCTTGGCGCTGTAGCTGCTGGCATTTATGCTAAGGAAATAATCAGACATTAGCTCTCTCTGCATATATCTATATATTTATAATGGATTTGTATTCATATATTTGTAATAGAGGAGAGTTTGTAAAAGCATTAATGTTCAACAACAGAGAAATGATTGACTAAATTTTGGGATGCCGACATATTAGAATAGCATGCAATCACCGACATCTGTGATTTTGAAGAACATGGATGACATAGAAACATAAGAAAGATATAACCCTAAATTTAAAAGACAGTGCATAACAGTGTAAATAGAACATGCTTACAGTTTCACCTGTAACTTTATCTATTTTTGAAGGAGAGAAATGCAACAAGAATTCCTTTGAGGGTGAGGATTATTTTTGTCTGTGTATACCTCTCCTGTTCAAGTAGAAAATAAAACTCAGGAGTTCACGTGTTAGCAGGAAAATGAAGCAGAGCGAAAAGAATGACGCAGAGGGAGTATTTTGTATAAGGTGGTTCCGGAAGGCTTCTCTGATAGGTAACGTTTGAGGAAAAAAACTGGGGTATGGGAGAGAGAGCAGTGTGTGTGTTTGCTGGTAGAATGATCCAGTGAAGGCGGAGTGTTTGGTGACGGAGCAGAGGGAGGCGACAGTCACGGGGGCCAGGTCCTTGCCTAGACGCAAGTGAGTGGTCCCTCTCAGCTGTGAGCACAGCTGATTCCTTCGTGGAAAGAAGGCGGGGCATGTGGCTGCTGTTGCGGGCGGGGTGAGAGGCATCCCATCAGGAGCTTACCGAAGTTCTCCTCCGAGGGATTCAGTTCCCTCAGTGACATAGAAGCGAGGTTGGTAAATAAGGGTGAGAAGATGTAAGAAAAGAGGAGAGGTATGAAATACTCATGAAAGAGGATGGGAGAGGGAATTGACATTTAATTAAAAATGTATAACAGGCAAGATCGGGCACGTTTAGGGTGGTATGGCTGTAGACATGCTAAGCAAATTAGGTCAGACAGAAAAAGTCAGGAACCATATGATTTTACTCATATGTGGGATATAAAACTGGTAGCAACAAATGAGCAAACAAAGACAAACAAACCTCATAGACACAGACAACAGTATGGTGGTTACCGAAGGGAAAGGGGGTCAAATATATGGTGACAGAAGAAAATTTGACTTGGGGCGATAAACACACAATGCAGTATATGGGTGTATCATTGAATTGTACACTAAAATATATAATTTAATTAACCAATGTCACCCCAATAAATTCCATAACAAATAAAAATATAGAGTTGTCTCCATTATTTGGTATATTTTGGGTGAATTTATAATTTACTCATAGTACAGTTTTTTTTTCCACCCTCACGTCCCTTTATATCTTTTCCATTTTCTCGTAACCCAAGCAGTTAACCCAGTGGCAAACTGACAGAAAAGCAAAGTGAGGAGAACCGGTTCGGTTCTAGAGCTCCTAAAGCCACCTGTCGCACCAAAACACCCTTTTCTTTTCTGCTTCCAAACTAACTGCAGTTTTTCCCCCTCTGCTTCTCCACAGGGTGGTGGCGATTGTCCAGAAATGAGCATTGGAGCTATAAAAATTGCCTTGGAAATTTCTCTCCCTGGCTCTTTCATCTATGTTTTCACTGATGCGCGGTCCAAGGATTACCGGCTCACTCATGAGGTGCTGCAGCTTATCCAGCAGAAGCAGTCACAGGTGAGTAGGAAACCACCCCCAAGGGTCGCCCCTGGGTGCAGCGTGTGAGAGCTCGCCTCTCTGACTGTGCTGTGTGTGACCAGTGTCAGTAGTTACCACTGTTAATCCATGTGTGTACGCCAATATGCATGTGCCATTTAACTTAAACATATAAGTGCATATGCGATATTTGTACATAGTGTATGAATGCCTTGTTTTTATACAGAGAAGAAATGATTTGGGGATTAATTAAGGTGCTTGTTACCATGGTACCCTTATAACTGACAAAAACTTAGACCTAACAGAAAGGCCTGTATCTAAAATTTCATCTCCATGTGGAATTTTGTCAGAGTTAGAGTTACTCATTGTATCAGTTAGCTCTTGCTGCATAACAAGCATTTCTAACTCTTAACAGCTTTAAACAACAAGCATTTATGTGTCTCATGTGAGCAGGGCTCAGAAGAGCTTGGCCAGGTTTGCTCACTTGTATGTCTGGGGATAGTTTGTGTTTGGCTCAGGTAGGCCTCTCTCTGGGGTAACTTAGCTCTACCTCATAGGCTTCGCAGCCTCTCTGTCTGCGACCAGTAAGTAAGCTGATGTGGGTGTGTTCTTCTCATGGACGAGGCAGAAACACTAGGGATCAAGTGGAACTAGCCAAGGCTTCTTGAGTGTAGGCTCAAAACTGATAGAATATCCCTTTGGCCTGATGGTACCAGCCAAAGCGAGTCCAAAACATGCCCAAGTTTTGTTTCAAAGATGACAAAATAAGCTTCATCTATTTAGTGAGAAGAACTTCAAAACCTTTTGCAAAGTGCATGGACATAGGGCAAATCCCATGGATATAGAGGGAATATATATATATTTAATATATGATATACAGTCCACTTGCCTAATACTATGTTAACACATAATAGGTGCTATTATATTTATATATATAATATATATATTATATTATATATAAGTATTTCTGAAAGCCCTCTAAACTGTCTTCTTTTTTGAAAAACAAAGGTGGTATTTGTGCTCACCGGGGACTGTGATGACAGGAACCATATCGGGTACAAAGTCTATGAAGAAATTGCCTCTACAAGCTCTGGCCAGGTGTTCCACTTGGACAAAAAGCAAGTTAATGAGGTGAGTACCGTAAAGTGGGTCTACCTCATGACAAGCTACTTTACCAAATCTGTTAGGCCAACCTAATCGTGACAGATTGGATTTCAAAAACAATTTGAACACAGAAGGTTTTATTTTCCTAGGCCAGAGGTCAATAAAGGGATTAAACCAATGGGAGAGAAACATAGATTTGTCTAGTAATAATTTCTAGATTGTATTATACTACACTGACCAATTATTTAGGTCTAAGCATAAATGTATGTAAAATTTGCTTAGTGGGACTTGAACATTTTTGTAGTTCTTGTTGCTTTGGAAGGGCAGTTCATATTTCCGATGTGCAGCTTTTGGACAATAGGCAAAACGAGGCCTTGCCTACATGCTGAAGTAGAATGTGAGCAAGTTAGTTATTGGGCAAAATTCGAAAGGACTTTGATCTCTGAGCTTAAAAGTAAAAAACTGTAACAATCATATAGTTTTCTGAAAACTTCTTTGATGATAAAATCTGTAACTTATGTACTCTGAAAAATCATGGTATTTTCTTAAAAAGTGTTACAGATATGTCTAACTGTCCTGATTCTTTTTCTCCCCGTTTCTGTCACCTTTCTTCGGCTTCACTTGTGATTTTTAAAAAAGTATTTATTTATTTGGCTCCCACTTAAGTTTCTTGGAACGTACCACTTAAAGATAAGGTTTTCTGTAGGTATAATTCACATTTGATCGATATGGTCACTGTATCTATACACATTCTATTAATTTCACGACTGACCCCTTTGTGTCTCAAATGAAATGGTGTAGTAGTCCTTTTATAACCTGAAAGTTCTTATCACATCATAATGGAACTAATATGACGTTGCAAATTTCTAGACCAAACAATCTAGCAAAAAAAAATTTTTATCAACAGACAATAGACAAACCTGGAAGTGCACTTTAGAGTAAATTTTTTTTTTTCTTGGAAGAAACAGCTTTAGAGAGGGTTAAGGCTTGAGTCCATATTGTGTCTATGGTAGCTATTCAGAAATGCCCAGGTGGGGTCTGACAACTACAGGGGGAAGCCCTGGGCAGTTATTTGTATGAACATTTGCATGAGAATTTGGGAGCCCGTGAAGAAAAGCATGGGGGAAGAGTACAGGACTCTCTCAGGAACTGGATTTCCGGTCCCATCCCACAGGCTGTGCTTGACCCTGAAGAGGGAGAGGCCACTGGTTGAAGTCGTTTTCATCTGCAATTGAGCAGGAACCTGCCAGACAGTCAGTATTATCAGCACACAGGAGGGCATGGGGGAGGAAGAGCATCATTCTCTCCTGCAGTGGGGAGGGCTCCGCCCATTTGTGGGGCTATGAGGTTCTTCATTGGTGGTGGTCAGCACAGGCTGATGGGGCGTTGGTGCCAGCAGAGGATGCCAGGGTGGTTCCCAGCAGAAGGTACTGGAGAAGAGAAGCCGTCAAGAGAGACATGGCCAGCACCCTGGGTATCTGGAAGGGCAGCTGTTTGAATCTGTCTGTGAGCAGTCAGGCACAGCCTGGAGATCCCCAGCACAAAGTGGGTGCAACTGTAAGAGAACCATAGGCATGAGCAGGACCCCAGGGCTAGAAAACAGCACCGTATGTCCTGTGAATGTGACTCCTTTTATATCCCTGTACCTAGGGAGACTGACGTACACAAAATTGAAAATATTGTTTCCTTAAACAGAGAAAATAAGCCCTACAGAGGCACTTTATTTATTAAATAAGTGCCTCAATGCATACTTTTTGTAGTCCTAATAATTTTTAATAATTTCCAAAGAATTTACAGGAATAACAGTTTATACAAATGTGGTGTATATTGCATGAAATTTTATAGTTCTAAGTATATAGAGAAATTTCACCCATTGGTTTGTTAGTAGTAGTTCTCTCCCAGATCATTAATTTATATTCTGATTTTTAAATGTAGCTTAGGCAGAATAGGACTAGAGAGAAGCATTACTAAAATTGTCCATTTTTATAAAAATGGAGGTTGATGCAAACGAGGATGGGCCTTTAATTTCTCCATCAGTCATAACCACCGCAACCCCCTTGCCAACTGGTTCAGGAAAGATCATCTCATCTACTTTGGTCCGCTGAGATGCAAGGGGAGTGTAGCTGAGGGTGTCTGGGACAAGTTCTCTTCTTCCAGATATTTCCCTACTTGGATGTGGCTCTCAGATCTGATGTAGGCATCTTCATCCAAGTCTGACATGAAGCAGATAGCTAAGAAAATCCAAAACCTTTGGGAAGTCAGCATTCAACCCATCCTGCTGCTAAGTCTCCAGAATTAAGGAAATCAGTGATCTTTTTGCTTAAGCCAGTTAAGAGTTGAGTATTAAGTTACCTAAAGATAAATGCATCCTAAGTGATAAGAAATTTGTATTTCTTTGGGATATGGTCTCTCTCAGCCCCAGTTGCCTTGATTGTAAAATGGGAGTAATAGAATTATCCACTTCAGAGAGCTCTTCTAAGATGAGATGAAAATGCATGTGAAATGTCCACACGAGGACGGGTGCAGTGTGCGCGCCTAAGAAATGTCAGCGAGTGTCATTACCGTCCTTGGAATGTTGTCATTTTGCTTTCAAAATGGGGACATTGGGCCACTAAGTTAAAAACTGGATGACTAGTTGCTGCTGGAAAATAAATTTGAGTGGGAGAGCCTGGGAGGAGACTGGAGAGAGGTTTCTTTTTTCTGGGGTGTGAGGAAAAGATATTGTAAAGGGGTTACTGGAGCTGTATAAGCCAGTATGTTCCTTACGGAAAGCCACCGTCATGGAAGATTTCGCTAACATAAAGCAGAGAGACAGTGTTAAAATTATACCTACAAAATTTTTAGTATAGAATTTAGCCATTTTTCTTTTCTCATTGTTCCAAAATTTTCCTACCATAGAAACATCATAAAGTCTAGGGGAACTGGATGTTATAGAGATATTTGTACATTTAATAGACACAAGAAATTCAGGGAAGCCACACACATTCTGAGTCCTTTCATTTTCCTCATGAGCTATTTTTCATCTGCTGTTTCTAAAGGAAACTGCAGAGTATTATGCTTTTTCCCTCTTAACATAGTTCATCAATTTCCTAACCTAGTGAAGTCTATTTTTATATCAACTCTCTTGAGCTAACTTAAAGTTTTTTCCATCTGTTTTATTTCCTTTTTAAAATAATGATTAACTAGAAGATCTAGGTATCTTTCATCTCTATTTAACATAAAAGGGAAACCAAAGTAAAGAAATTAGTTGGCCAAGTGTGAGCAGTCTATAAATCATTGTATAGTATTACATTTTAGAAACACAAGTTAAGACACATCTCTAAGAAGTACTTAAACAATTCACTTTTGAAGATGAAAAAGGAACTAAACAGTTTCCCTCCTCCATTCTTTGTAAACCAGGTAATTGTCAGTGGTTTTAATTAATACTTCCTTTGGTATCAGAAAAGTCCAAGTTTGGAATCTCAGAGTTACTCACCGATGCTGGAGCTCTGGGTGAAGGAAGCTAACCCAAAGGCCCACTCTTGGCCGATTCTTCATCTCACCTCATTTCCTGGTGCCCTCCACTTCCTGCAGTCTGACTGGAAGGTGGGAGACCAAGGGGCCTGGCTGACGCTCCCTGTAAAGGCCGGCAGCCCGGTGCCCAGGGCCGGGTGGAGAATGGCAGAGGGCGAATCTGGAGAGACAAGATGAAAATATCGACACAGGCGGTATTATGAAGAAATTAACACCCCAGGCCCTGGGACCATGGCTCACGTTCCAGCCATGTGACATAAGATCGGTCACTTGGTTTTCTGTCTCAGTGTCCTTATCTGTAAAAAAGGGGGGGCGGTGGGCGGTGGAATGATAGTACCTACTTCATATGGTTGTTGTGTTTAGAACATATCAATAAATATCAACGGCTATTATTTTTATTTAGTGATACATGCTAGTCGAGATATTCTGGCCACATTTTTAGAATATTTCTTAAAACAAGGAAATACATATTTATTGTCCATCTATGAGGAGATGGCCAAAGACAGCATGCTATAATGGGGAAATCTGGAGCGTTAGAGTCAGGGAGGCCTGGGTTTTATCATTAGCTCGTTGGACAGCTTTACTTAACTTTATTTAACTGCTCTGAGACTATTTGCTTTATGTGAAAAACGGCATATTCATGAACTCATAAGATGGCCCTGGAGATGAAATAGAATAAGGAATACATACGTAAGCTGAATAGAGTCCCTGAAGAATGGAAATCACCCAGCCTGGAGTTTCTTAGGACAGGAATGGCTTATCTGCCAAAGAGGGGGACGACAGTATTGCTTCGATTATGAGTCCTATAAAAGCTCAGAAGAAAAGGGCTATTTTGGTGAGCCCCCTAGTCATTTAGGAAAAATAATTCCTAAGGGAGAATGGGCTCAGAACTACTAAAGACTTCTGTAAGACTCTCAAAGTTTTACGATTTCCCTGCATTGGTCTCTTTCCTTATTTTCGCATCACAATAAAACCACTAAAAAGGTAACGACTTTAACTGCTTTTTTCGAGATAACAAGGGCGTCAGTAATAATCACAGTAATATAGGTAACGCTTACGGAATGCCGATTATGTTTCAGGCGTTGTGCTGAGTGCATTCCTTTAATTCTCACAGGCCTATGGGCAATAGATCATTTTTTAAGAATAAACTATGTTTTTTTCCCCTAAACAAATGGAAACAATGTACACATGGCTTCATTTAATCCTATTATTATCCTATAAAGCACTAATAACAATAATGACATAATGAGATAATACGAACTCTGTAGGAAAACAAAGCCCACCCCCTGCGAGTCCTGGAGTGTGCACGGGTAGCTGCAGCTAACGAGAGGTGGGGAAAGTAGGTGGACTCCCAGGGGCCCTGCACCAGGAGAAAGGAGGCAAGGAGAGGCTGACGGGCGCCCTGCAGCGAGCAGTAGGCGGGTCCTTGGAGTTCTTCAGGAGGAAGACACAGCAGGTCAGCCTCCCTGCTGCCTGCCACGGGAGTGGGAGAGCAAGATAAAGAAAACGTCTTTATTTCTTTTTCTGCTAAGGAATTCCAGTGGGAAAAGGAGATTGAATTCAATAGATATTTCTAAGGAAGTAGCAAAAACCCAGGGAAATAAAGTGACGGTCATGCAGGCCGTCCGTGAAAAATACTAACAACCTAGCAACAGAAAGCCTCATAGATTAGAGATCACTGGGTATTTGTCCTTTGTGAGTTTTAGGCTCATTCTCACTGGGGCCAACACTGATATGAGAAAAACTCTAAATGTTGCCAGACTATGAATTCGGCACAGTCTCTTCTTGCTCTTTTGGTGAAGAGCCACTTGTGACGAGAGTTTGAACCGAGTTTTCTGCGTATGGGCTTTTGAACCCTTGATGCTCTGAAATGGTTTTGAACCACTGATGCTTCGAAATAAGGTATTTGCCATTTGGTTTTCCCTTATTCCATGTTTTACTCCAGACATTATGTCAAAAATATAACCTTACTCCTGACCTTGAGAAGAAGCAGAAACCGGTGTTTCCTCTGAAATTTGTAGATTTATCAGAGACAATTAGTACCTTGCAGAACGTCACAGGAAATGTGTGAAAACAATGTGGAAATGTTTCCACTTATTCCTTCTTTGAATTCACCTAATTAAATGTTGAAAGTAGAGAGCTCAGAGCCCAGATTTTAAAATATGAGGGATGTCTCTACATCCAGAATCAAACCAAATGTACCTTAGCTCTGATGGAATGCCTTCTTTCTCTACTTTTAAGAAACTAGGACTGACACGTTATCCTCATACATGTGTGGTGGGAACTCTGGTCCTCTAGTCACACTGTTACCTCATCATCCCAAGGCACCTGGAAGAGCTTTATAGATCTCTAATGTGGTTAAATGAACAACATACAGAGATCTGTGTGGAAGCATGTGTACATCATGTTTCCATTTGTTTAGGAAAAAACCAAAACATCACTTATCACGTAAACATTATTTGTTACTCAGTTTTTCAAAATGACCTTTACAAAGTACATAGTATACAAAGTACATAGTATCCCTTGCAAGTGAAGAAAAGAAGATGACACTTCTCAGTAGAAAACCGTTTAGGCAAAGAATACTAAGAGTCAGGCGGAACCCTCTGCAGCATGAAGCGGTGGTGAGGGGGGAATGCATTGTTTAAAACAATAAGCACTGTAAGAATGAGAATGTTCGTCTTCCACTTCATGGTTTCACGTGTTGACTCTGGGGACCATTGGAAGCCGTAGCTGCAAACTGCCACAGTACATTCTGTGAGGGCGATAGGAGTCACATCTACAAAACAAAACTCACTGCCTAGGAAATCTAAGTTTCAATATGAAACCGTGGTCCGACAGTCCTTCATATGACAATCATAGTATGTGACCCCTGGTGCTACTTGTCCTACAAAATTCAGGAAACAGATGGATTCTACTTACTAAAGCTTCTTCCTAAAATACCAAAAATGCAGAGAGAAAGGAGAAAGAAGCTTATATCGATGACTGAAAGAATCTTTCTTAAAAGAAAGAAGTGTGTTTAAGAGCAAATGTTAGCCAGTAGATTACATGCATTCAACAGGGCAAAAACGAATAGCAAATACATCTTTTTACTTGGCTGACTCTATTTTGATTAGATGCTGAAATAAAATATTGATTTTTGACTACGAGATGTCAGCTTTAACTGAGTCAATCAAATACTTGCATACCTAACTCTGGGTTTGCATGTGTCTTAACTATCAAAAACTTACAATGTCAATCTCAAAGTCTTTGAAAAATTCAAACTGGCATTGGTTTGAAAGAAATGATCTAGTCCCCACATTTAGAGAGCTGAGTCTTTATTTTTCCTGGAGTTGTGGTGGAAACTAAAGCTTTGAATTGAGAGAAAAATGTCCCAAGTGCTTGATAATTGAAACTGAAACAACTAGTTAACCGCTAAAGTCGCTGACCATAATCTGTTGAAGAGTTTACCCATTGGGAGCCACAAAGGAACATAAGAAAACATGAAGAAAGTCCTCAGTGTTGAAGCAAATAAAATTTTACTGAGCCATTTTCACAGAGCATCAGCTATTTGGATATTTCCTTCCATATTTCATCTCTTTAAATTTTAAAGAGCCCTTTTTAAAGTTTTTTTTTTTGTTTAGAGAGAGCATATATCTATGGACAATTAATAAGCATCTTCCTCTCTCTCTTTTGCTCTCTCTCTCGCTCCCTCTCTTTCTTTCTTTCTCTCCACACACACACAGACACAAATATATCTTATAAGAACTAACACATCTAAAAGGTTATAATCCTGTTGTTTCAAAAATATTAGTAGTTGTGTTTTGCAAAGCTTTTAAATCATTGTTAAGAAAGGAATTATATTTTAATAATCTAATCTAGTAATTAGTAGGGACACATACAGTAAGAATTATTTTGTGTGTGAAAATCAAGTGAGATCATGTGTTCAAAGTATTTCATAAAGGATCTAATTTTAAATCTTGGGAAGAAGAATATTGCAATCTTAGTTGTTTTTTTTCTCAAAAGGTTCTTGAATATCTAGGTTAATTGGTCAACCTGCCCAAGAGATTTGTATGTCCAGGATACCAATGGCTAGTCTTTTGTCTGTCACAAAAAGGGGAAGAGGGAAAAGGTGTGGTTACTCTACCTTTTCTCTAGACCAAGAGGTACTTACTGCTAGTATTTTCATTTAATAATGATAATTTAATAAGCTAGCCCAAGGGAACTGGCTGTTGCTAATCCCTAGACATGGAAGAGTTTCTATAATTTCCTAAGTTTCTTTTTTTAATTACTTACCCAGGAGTCCTATTATATGATTACTGTTCATATGAAGAAAAAGTCACACCTTTTGTACTACACACAGTAGGTAAATATTATTTTGAAGTTGCCAGAAAAGTTTTGGCTAGTACCTTTGGCAGAAATAATCATGTCAGTTAAAAGTAGCTTCATACCATTGGAGAAAACATACTGAATTTGTTTTTTGAAAAGTAGTTTAAGGATTTCATACATGCAGAATGAAGAAAACTCAAGGTCATATTTTCAGTGTTTCTGTATGATAGGAACCAACGTCAACTTTGAAATTAGTAGGCTTATCTAATGAAGTGGTAAGCAGTTCCATGAAGACACTGCATTGCAAATCCTGTGCAAAAGCCACATATATATTATGATTTATCCTTATTTTCTTCAACATAAATAAAAACATCCAGCAAGGACAATGCAATTTTTACTTCTTATTCTGCAAGAGTAAAGAGGAGATGAAATAGTTAAGAGTCCAAGTAAGAGTTTTATTTAAGAAATTTCCTTTTGACCAAGGGTAAATAAATGGAAAGAGAATCCATGTTTCATATATTTTCCAGGTTTCCTTAGACATTCCTAGAATGAACCAACTGTAATAGGGTTATAAAAGCAAAATCTTTGAGAGACGGTATGAGCTACTTTTGAGAGCTCCCTTATTACATTTTGGTTATGATTTGGCTTTGTGACAAAGATTACAAATGGCTTTTCTCTTTCTTGCTACTGGCCCCGGAAGAAAAATGTATTTTAAGGTCATTTACTATATAATTTAAACAGTTTTAGTGTGAGTGAATGGATAAAGAGAAGGTAAAAAAAAAACAACCAATTTTTAACATCCTTAATTATAATTTTAAATAGGCACAAATAGTTGATTTTAAGAATATTATTGTTGTTGTTTTATCACCTTTTTAGATTATAAACTTAGAAAAAGACACATGGTATGGTTAAACCACTTACAATTTGAATATTAAAATTGTTTAATTGTATTTTTTTCTGTTACCATTCGGTCCGCTTTTACCACCCCCCCACCACAGTCACTGCACTATTGTCCATGGCCATGAGTCCGTTCTCCTTTTCGCTCCATCCCTTCCTGGTGAATCAGAAGAAAGTCTTCAGGAAGCAGTGAACCCGTTGGTGAAAACTTGCCCACTCTTCATTAAAATAATATTTGTTAAATTAACAGATTAACTCAGTAACAGAATAGTGAATAAAACCATTTTAAACAAACTAATAAAAACAAGTAAAATTATTATTACATCAAATAATGTTTATTACAGTGTATATCTGGTAAGATTGAAGTTTTAAAAAATATGTTAATTTTTCTACATAGATGTGTGTACTTCTAGAAAAAAATAGAAAAGTCATACCCAAATATGTTGATGGTAATCAGTAAATAATACAATTATAGGTCACTTTAATGTATTTTCTTTTATGTGCTTTCTTGATTTTTAAAATGAATATGTATTATTTTTAAAATAGAGAAAACAATGAAGGCATTTTCACACAAAAATAGAATTCCAAACACATTCCACATACTTATGGGATGAATTTATAGCCAAGGCTCCATGCTGTGAACTCTGGTAATAATACAAGGATGGATCAGCAACTCAGAGACCTGATATCTCAGGATGTCAGATTTCAGAATCTAGGAGGACAGAGATCAAGTCTCTCCTCTCCAAAAACAAAATAAAAAATCAGACTCCACATCCTTACTTTGCTTGTTCATGAAGTTCAGTGCTTCTAAGCTCTCAACTGGGAACTCTGTAACAAAAGATAGATTAACAAGAGAAAAACAAAAGTTTATTAACATGTATGCCTCATGCATACATGGGAGATACCCAAGGAAAAAATTAGTAACTCTTGCAGGTGGCTTAGAACTTAGGCTTACATGATACCATCTTCAGCTAAAGACAAAAGAAAGAAAGGTGTGGGGGACCGGTTTTGGGTAGACGACCAGGAAAAGGGTAAGGTTTGTTGTGCAGATTTAAGCCAGAGCCTAATCCAGTGCTAGTTCCTAAAATAATCAGCGCAAATGAAAGCTTTTTGTGGCGGTGTGTTCTGCCACCCTCCAGAAGCTCTTCCAGATCCTTTCTTAATTCCTTTGAACTGGCCCGTCCGTTAGCTGACATCATCTTCTTGTACACATTCGGTTTTCAGACTGTCCTTGCCACCGCGTGTACTTTCTCTCCTGCTTTGGAATTTCTTGCTTTCCTAATACAATAACCAATACTAAAAGTGGTAGTTTTGGAAAAATAGATATCCAGAGATATCAGAGAGCTGTTAGAAAGTTTGTCACACAGATTTACGTTAATAAAAGGGAATTGATACATGACAATAATACTTTTTGTACTGATACCTAAATTGGTATAGTCTGTTGGAATGGAGAAAGTTAGTGGATTAGGTAGGAATGTATAACACTTTGTACTCTTCGTTAATGAAATGATACTCTCTTATGCAATGTATTTAAGTAATAAAATCATGAATAGGGAAATATTAGACAAAAGGACCAATTTGATTTGCTAGTGAATTTAAGTATTTTTATCTTTAAAAAATAAATAACTTGTCTTGAATTTCAGTTATTTCCTAGTAATAGAAATGTCACAAGCACAGGTAACCTGATCATGGATTCCTGGAACTTTTTGTTTTATTTTTCCTACAATATCATCTATTTTTATTAAAAATATAGAATAAGGCAGTGCTGAATCCATAATTTTAGATGTCATTTATTAATTCAACCTGCAATATTAAACAGAATACAGTTCATTTTCAGATGAGGTTTCCAAAGCAAACACAATAAGAACAGTCAACTTAAAAAGAAAAACCAGTTTGTATTTTTCCCCCAAGCTTACCCTGAATACTTTTGCAGCTTCAAAAATATTTGGATAGGTCTTTTAGTATTTTTTCATTTCAGTCACTCCTTATACTTTCTCCTTCAGATGGGGTGTGGAAGTTGACGTCCAGACTTCCATAAGAGAACTGTTCTTTCAGAAATCTGTAGGTTAAGCAGACGAACAAAAGACTAGGGCCCTAATGAAAACCGTTCATTAATTATATGAAGGTCTTTCAGACTTGGTAACTCTTATTTCAAGAAGATTGAACTTATTTTTGCTTTAAATGAGAACTTAGATGTTATTTTAAAAGGCACCTAACCCTACTCTGCTAGAAGTATTGACCATGAAGATTTTCCAAATAGGTGTTGATTTCTGCAGCTGTGGAATGAAGCAAAGCTAACTCCCACCTGTAGGGACCCTGTGAGCCGACACGAGCTTCCCCGAATAAACTCTCAAGGAGCACTGCTGGCTTATTACCCTACCTGAAAGAATAATAAGAAAATTAATATATTTTCCTTGTGCCAGTGTCAGAGAAATGAATCAGTTGTGTTTTAAATTTATAATGTTATTCTTTGATTATACAGCTGAGTGGCTTTAAACTGTGCCTTAGGGAACAGCCTAAGTGTCCATCAGCGAGTGAATGGATAGAGAGAATGTGATATGTGTCATATGTACATGCTTACATACATACACACATAGTATGGAATATTATTCAGCCATAAAAGGAAGGAAATCTTGCCCTTTACCACAACATGGATGGTACTTGAGGGCATTATGCGAAGTGAAATAAATCAGAGGAAGACAAATACCATATAGTCTGATCACTTATATGTGGAATCTAGAAACGAAACAAAACAAAAACCAAGCTCATAGATCCGGAGAACAGACGGGTGGTTGCCAGAAGTTGAGGGTGAGGAGTGGGAAATATAGGTGAATGGGGTTAAAAGATAAAAACTTCCAGTGATGAAATATGTAACTAACGGGGGTGTAACGTACGGCATGGTGACTATACTTAATCATGCGGTGCTGCACTTCTGAAAGTTACTAAGAAAGGAGACCTTAAATTTTTCATCTCTAGAAGAAACAGGGTCTTAACTGTGTTTGATGATGGATTTTAACTGGAATTAGTATGGTGAGGATTTCACAACATAAACAATTACCATTATGTTGTGTATCTGAAACTAAGATAATGAGAAACATCGATGGTACCTTAATAAAAAAAAGACTGCTCCATGGAGCTTGTTCGGTGTAGGCGTTGGGGGCTCTGAAGTAGGCTCTGCTCCAACTTCTGCTGGAACAGCTTGGCCTTGACCGATGTGCTGTGTTTATTCCTGTGTCAGATTTGATTTGACAGAAGTGTTTAAAGAAAAAGAAGTTGGAAGACCATTGATAATGGGTTATTAATTGCCACTGAAAAATGAAAGTGTTTAGGATTCATTTATGTAAAATCACTATCCTAAGAAGTCACCACTTTCCAACCTCAGAAATTAGAGTATGAAGAATGATGAAGATAACATTGGGTATCAGGGATTAAACTATCAACTGCAGTCTCCTTTATAATTTTTTTCTCTGATGCTAATGCTGGCATCAGCTTGAGTCTTCATTTATAAAAAATAATTATTTATAATGCATTTAACTCTTCAAAGCACGGAGGAAAATATGTGTTCGTGTGTGGTGAAAAGCAAGGGCTAAATAGCTGTGTGTTTCATCTGTTTTTGGTGAAGGGGAACATTTACAGAGCTGTCAAAAGGTAGAACCCTCCTTCTCCAAAGCTCTTCTTAAATCCTTGTGCCCACTTGAATTGCATTTCCTGTCTTCAGATGAACTCTCCTGTTCCTCTTCTCTCTGAAATAGTGCCAGACTGTGAACTCCAGAAGTCAGGGCTTTTGTCTTAAACACTTCAAGCACCTTATTCTATCATGATAGTCAGTTAATATTATTTCTGAACAATGAATGATTGAGCAAATCATGGTACACTCACATACACATTCACTTTACTTCGTATGAACAAAAAGGAAGCATGCGTTTGACACGTTTATCTTTGTATTCTCTTTGATACTAATATTTCTATGTGTTCTATACACTCACAAAATGCTTTTAAGCCAGTATTACTGAGGCAGATTTTGCATGGACTAAAATGCGTCCTTCTTAATTAAGTGTACGTTTTGACAAATTTTGGCAGATTTCGCACTTACACCCTCCAAACTTCCTGTGGCCCATCCCAGTCAATCCCATCCCTTGCCTTTCAGTGTGTCAACTACTGATTAGCTTTTCATCACTTGATTAGCTTTGTCTTTTCTAATATTTCATGTAAGTGGAAATTCCATCTAGCTTTTTAATTTAGTTTAATGTTTTTGAGATACATCCACAAACTATTGTTTCTAGCTATTTTAACTTAATGTTTTTAATGATTCAACTAATATGTGTATCATTAATCCATGCCTTTTTATTTAGCACATTGATTTTATGGATATACCACAATTTATTTACCCCCATCCTGTTGTCAGTCACTTGGGTGGTGTCTGGTGTTAGTCTACTTTGACTAAAGCTACCTTGGACATTGCTGAGTGGTTCTTTGTGAAGACATTTTTTTTTCAATTTCTTTTGAATGAGTAATTGAGAGTAAAATTGTTGGGTTATATGCAAGTATATATTTAACTTTATATAAAACCACTAAGCTAATTTTCAAAATAATTGTACCATTTCACATTTGAAGCAGCAACATATGAGTCCCAGTTGATCTACATTCTTGGAGACACTTGTATTGACAATCTCTCTAATTTTAGCCATTCTATTAGGTGTATTTTTATCTTGTGGTTCAAATAACTAATGTTGAATTTTTTAATGAGGTTTTAGCAATTTTTATATCTTCTTTTGCGAAGTCTCTGTTCCAACTTGTTGCCCAGTTTATTGGGCTGTCTTCTCTATTGATTTTCTAAAAATTTGTTAAAGATTTTTGTTTTTATTTTATGAGGGGTGTTAGTCCGTAGTTATTTTATGCAATGTTTTTGCTGACTTTAAAATCAGAGAGGAATGAATGACCCACGGACGTGGACAACAGTGTGGGAATCGACTGTGGGAGCAGGGGGTGGGGCGGATGGAGGAGAGACAACTGTAATAGAATAACAATACAAAATAACTTAATAAAAATTTAAAAAAGGAAATCAGAGTTAATGGTTGTCTCAGAAAAATGAGTTAGGAAATGTTTCTACTCTTCTATTTTCTAAAAGAATTTTTTAAAGATTGATTTCTAGTTTTTCTTTAAATATTTAATAATCATTACAACTATAGCCATACAGGCTAAGCGTTTTTATGTGGGGAGATTGTTAATTATGAATTTGGCTTCTCTAAACATGGCTTATTCAGAGTTTCTGTTTTTTCTTGAGTGTGTTTTGGGAAATCATCTTTCAAAAACTTTGCCTGTTTCATCTATGCTGTTGAATTTATTGACAAAAAAACAGTTTTTGGGGGGCAGTATTGCCTTATTATTTTAATATCTGGAGGACCAGTAGAGATGTCACTTTTTTTCTTCCAATATGGTTATTTATATATTTTGTCTCTTTTGCTTAATCAGTCTAATCAAATGGCTTTCAAATTTTAAAATTTATTTTAGGTAAACAGCTTTTAGTTTCATTGATTTATCTCTCCCTTTTTCTTTTGTCTCTGTCATTGTTTTCTGTCCTTTATTTTTTTCCTTCTAACTTTGTATGTAATTTACTCTTTTCAAGTTTCTGAAAGTGAGAGGATAGATCATTAATTTTCTTTGAGCTCTCTTTTACTTTTTGATACATGTATTTAATGCTATAAATTGTTTTGTGAGATAGCTTTAGCTGCATTCCAGGAAACAGGATCTATTGTGTTTTCATTTTTATTCAGTTTAAAATATTTCCTACTTTCTTTGTGCTTTTCTCTTTGATCCATGAGTTATTTAGTAGTATGTTGTTTAGTTGCCAAATATTTGGAAATTTTCCAAATACTTTTCTGTTACAGGTCTCTAATGTAATTTAATTGTGATAAAAATATGCTTTGTATGACTTTATTTGAAAGTTGTTGTGACTTGTTTTATGGCTGACATAGATCCATGTACACTTGAAAATATAATGTGTATTTTTCTGTTGTTAGATGGAATGTTCTATAAATGTCAGTTAGGTACAATTGTTTGTAGTATTTTTCAGATTTATATGCTACTGATCTTGTGTCTCCTTGTTCTATCAGGTACCAAGAGAGATGCTAAAATCTATTTGTGTGTTTGTCTACTTGCCTCTTTAGTTTTGTTAGGTCTTGCTTCATGCATTTTGAGGCTCTGTTATTTTATATAACAATATACATATGCCTGTATATTCTCTTTATACTGTAGAGTGTTAGATTTTATTGTGTTCATTTAAAGATTATTGAACTTTATATGACAGGGATTCGAGTTACTCTTGGATTTGGTTGGTCCTTGGAGGCTTGTTTTTAAGCTCTTCTATAGTAGGTTTTAAAAATGCCTCTGTTCTAGGGATAATTTCATAAAGGTTGGTGGTGTCTACTGATTTCCCCATGGATTCAATAAGGTCACTCCACTCTGGCTGAAAAGAACTCATATAATTAGTGGTCCTGTGTGACCTCTAGGCATGTTTATCTTACTTATCCCGAGCGTGGGAAGTGGGCCTCCCTGGTCCTCGCGGGGTCTGCCCCGTGCGTGCGCAGGTTGTCATTTAGACACAGACTCAAGAGGCCCCCTGTGCAAAGGCTGGGTCTTTTTGTCTTCATAGCTCCCTCCTCTCTAGAATTTTTTCCTTAGAATTCTAGTTGCTTCATCCCTTCCAAATCTGTATCTAAGTCTCCCCAACCCAACCTTGATTTCTGGGCTGGAAATCACCTCCAGCTAGAAATCCTGGGGTTCCTCTCACTCGTTTGTCCTCTCTTATGGATCATAATCCTTTGCTATTTGTGGATTTTTTTTTTTTAAATAGATGATTTCTCTATTGACTGGAACTTTTAGTTGTTTTGGGGGCAGCAGGTCCCAGCCCAGACCTCCCAATCAGAACGAAATCGGTTCGAAAGCATCTGAAGCAGATTACCATGCCAATCAGTCCGACGCACACCGTCTGTTTGGGAAAGCAGGCAATGCTTCAGAGGCTGTTTGTCTTATAGGGGCCACTGGGGGGCCAAATGGAGGCAACCGAAAAGAGCGTGATGCCTCGGAATTGGTCAGAGCTGTTTTACTTCCTCGTGTCATGTAATGGTCATTCTGTCAAAGATGGCTTACGGAGGGGCATTTGTTGTTTTAAAGGATTCAAACGTTACTGGTTTTGCAGAGAAAAAAATGCAGATTATTAGGCGTAAAGCAGTAAAATAGGCTAGGTATAAATAACAGAAAACCTAGAACCTCACAATGTTATAAAGTTGAGAATTAACGATTAAGGAGTAATGTTTCGCTGATTAATTTTTAAGAATCGCTTTATAATAATCAGCGAAGAAGCCATGATGGGACAAACCGTTGTTTGGCATTGTACCTGGTAGCAGTCCTTGCCTGTCGAAAGAACTGAGAAAACCCTGAGGAGTTCCAGAAGAGCAGAAGCTACTGAAGGATTTACGGACTCAGTGCATTAGAAAAGGGTATTCATTCTTCTTAAGAATGAAGACACATTATTAAAGGGCTTCATGCATGTGAAGATAATACAGAGAAAAATGATAGAAACCACCTTAACAACCACACGCACAGAGAACAGAACCAGGTAACTGTGGTCCGCTTACGTAAAGGCGTACGGAGCTGAAGACCGTGACTGTATGGCTTTCGGAAATCGTTACATCCCTGCCACCGCCTCTCTTGAAAGCTGTAGACGTAGTGGAAGCAGAGGACTGGGCAATCTGACTCCACTGCTTTTCTGAAATTATGTCCCATAGATAGATAGTAAGTCTTTTATTGTTATGATAAAAACCACCTTTTGGTTTTAAGTTGTGACCCATCCCCCCACCCCTTGATTTTTTTCTAACCCACCGGCATGATTCTGCCACATGTTGCTGTCATAAAGGACTGTGTTCTTATAGCCAGTCTTCTAAACTAGGTCTCTTGTGGTACAGGCTCAGCTCCTATTACTCTTAGATTTAAAAACACAAGTTTATGTCTATCACTAGATCGATGAGATTTTGAATGAATAGATAATTTTACCTCCCAATGCCGCATTCCCTCCTTTAATTATATCTACTATGAGTAAAAGAGGGACAGTAACCAGCCTTCTATCATCCAATTCATAAAACTTCTTAGAAAAAATTGATTCCAGTTTTCTCTTTTGCTATGCAGGTAATAGTGTGTTTTCATAGCACTACGGCTCAAGAGAATGGTTCCACATCATGCATGTGATACCAAACTTAATTTAAAAGTAGTCTCCTTACAGCTTTGTAGTCATTCTGTGAGGATTTACCAATGGGAAATCTACCTTTTTAAGTTAAGAAGCTGTGTAAATACTTATTGTGTCCCTCAGACTCTTTCTAAAGACAGACAGATCACAATTTGCACAACTCACTGGCGAAGACCACAGAGACTTGGCCCCCTTGCATTAAGCAAAGCACTTTACTAAATGCTCTAAGACAATGTCAGTGTAAAGGTTATAAGCACTTGAGGCTCTGTGTTCTTTCTGCATGTTCTGTTGGAAGAAAACTAGCTAGTGGAGAAAAGAGGATAGAGATACAGACAGATAGAGCTGAGAGAAACCCAGTTTCTTATGCGATGAATGGTTTGTATTCATTCATGATTTAAATGAAGTAAACATTCAACATACATAGGCTAGGAGGTAAATAACACAAGAGAGTCTTTAGTTAGGCGTTTAGAAACTTTAGGTCTTAAGAAACTTGAGAATAAAGGTGGAATGAACCTTTTCGAAAAGAAGATTTATTATTTTTCTCATTATACATCTTTTTTATTCATCCCTTATATTTAGTTCTCCTTATAACTGTTTATTCATCACAACTATTTATTCATCTCTTTTATTTGCACCAGCTATATTTATAGATTATAACTCGCACAAAATGTATTATATTTCTAGCTCAAACACATGTCGAAATTTCCAGTCTTAAGTCAAATGTTTCATAAAAAAGAAGCATGTGCCCCATTTCTTTTTAGGGAGCTGCACCTACTGTAACATCAAATTTAGTTTTACGTATGGAATGCATCATGAAGATAAGTGTGGAAATTTTTATTTAGTGCCCTTTCGAATGTCAGCACTGCAGCCGGGTCTTCATCACCTCACACCTGTCTTACTGCAATCCTTTCTTCCTTCTCTACCTCTTGTTTTTCCAACCTGAACCAGTAAGATAAATTTCTTCAAACATCACTTCAGTCATGTCTGGTCCCTGTTCTAAAAACCGGCTCTTACTGCCAGTTGAGTGGTATCCAGATTGTTTTTGTTGGAACTGCAGCCCCTCTGTAATCTGGCCTCACCTTGCCATCCAGACGTCTCCAGATACTTCCCGGCACTCCCTCCCCTGCTCTCATTAGGCTTCCTCCTGCCTCCACGCAGTATTGAGCACTTTGCTGCCTCTGCACTTCTGCTTCTGAAGCTTCCTTAACCTGGAATAACCTCACCTTCCAGCTTTCGACTTCATTACTGTTCACCTTTCAAGGGTTTCCTTTTGTCCCACTAATACACGAATCCGTCCCGGAGTACAGCTGCCATGTGAACTCTTCCCTGGTTTGATCAGCGCGGTACCTACTTCTGACACATTTCTCACTCATTCTAAGAGGCATTTTAAAGAAATAAAAACAATGTAATATCTTTTAAGTGGAATTTGTTTCACAATCACTGGTATGTCCTCGATTGATTAGAAGTGCGTTTTTCTTTCTAACTGGCACATAAAATAAGACTGCATCTTAGAATTTACGGTATCTGAAGAGTTGAAAAATCAGTGTATGTATTGTTACTTACTGTTTTGCAGTGGTTCCCAGTGTGTTTGGTGTATTGCCAAGCACTATTAAAATTTTTACTACCATGGAAATCTTCTATTTATTTATTTTTCTGTCTTCTTTTGAATACCTTATAGTTCTAGGTATGTAGTCAGGCTTCTTGAATTTAAATAGTGAAATTTTATCTTAAATTAAACTTAATAAAGATAACGAATATACTTGGTTAGGAAGGTGCTTTGGTGAATTATTGTTAATTTTCTTTCTTTTATCTTGGAGGTTTCATTGAAGGATTATATACATACAGGACAGAAACGTAAAAAATGCAGGTTAATACATTTTCACAAGCTCAACCACTCCGGGTAACAAACACCGAGATCAAGAAACAATACACCGCAGGACCCCAGAGACCCTTCTGTAGGCCATTTCCAGTCATGAAGCTAACCATAATAGTACCTTGAAAAGCATACGTTAGCTTGGCAAGTTATATCCTTTATTCTAGGATGTGCCTTTTGTTATACATATGTTTTAGTTTCTCCTGGTTAAATATCCGGGACCCATGCTGGGTCACAAAGCATGATAAACTCCCCTTCAGTAAGGTGCCTTACTTTCAAAGTAAGTCAGCCCTACTGAACTTTCCATTGAAAGTTCAGGTGAACTGTCTTTCAAATTCGATTAAATTTACAGTTTCACCAGTAGCATGTCAGAATCCAGGCTAATTCTTAGCAATATTTCTTACCATATCTTCACCAACATTTGTTGTTCTCTGTCTTTTTCATTTTAGCCTTTATGGTGGATGTGTATGGTATCATTATTATTTTTTTTATAGAGATAAAAATGTTTTCAGAAATTTTTTTGGATTTCCTTCAGGTGACAGTTACTGAATATAAGCTCTATGCGTTGAGCTGTAGGTATTCTCATAAAATAATTACTTAAGCTATTGCCATTACTCATTCTGGATTTTACCTGATTGTAGTTCAATGCCTGCATGACTCATAAACACTGGATTTAGGGCTGTGTCTGGGTGATCTTTCCAGTGACATTTAACTGTAACCATTTTTGTCCTTGTGAAAAATTATCGACCATTATATTTAGTTTCCAGAGTTATCTGTTTGGAGATCTATCTGAGTCAAGAATTAGTTATGTTAATTCCTGGGAGATAGGGACAATTTAATCAACATTTTATTCATTTCCTCTTTGGATTAATATTGTTATTTTTTTGTTTGCAAATGCCTCTGATTAATACCAGCATTATTTACTAGGTAGATAAAGTTAAAATTAAAACATTTGAGTCCCACTGGTGCTACAAATATTATCTATTGTGAATATATGTTGCAAGTGAAAGCCGTGGTTTGAAACCTATGTATTTCATCTCTAATGAACTAATATTTCTCATTGATTTTTCATATGTTCTAAGATATTTTGAGTGCTTCAAGTATTATATAATTAGTCTAAAATTCCATTTCTCTACTCTGTGATTGATGAGAGAAACAGCGTGGTCATTTTTCTTGCCAATATTCTTTCCTACTCATGTTCAGTCCAAGATATTTGGTTTCTTACTAAATCATAAAGCTATATTTTTAATTGCTGTAAAATCAGAGATGCTGACTTCAGTATATTTAACTCCAGAATTCTTTACCGATTATATGGCTAATTACCATAAAAATTAATTATGCCTCCGAAATGAGGGAGGTATACCCTCTCTTTCTATCACAGTGATCCATTTATAGAACTTGGCCTTAGGAAACAGCCAGGGATCAGTGCAATAGTTTTGTGAAACCATGATCAATTTCCACCTATTTCTTCTGTGGTCTGGAAACTCAGAGTGCTGAGTTCAATCAGCCTGTGATGGATTGCATATTAAGAGCCTCTTACTGAATGAACATGTATAAGACCTTTTTTCCATAGTCCCTGGGCAAGGAATATTTTGTTTTGGGACTTACCTCTTCCTCTGGTGTGCTGGACTCTGATTACCTATAAATCGCTGCATTTGATTTGTCTCGTGACTCCAGCCTTAAGTTCCTTATTATAGTCTCATCTAATAATTGAAAAGTCTGCTTAAGGAGATGAAGTCTGTCTGATTCTTTTAATATTCTGAAATGTCTATTGGGTGACTATATAATAAGTATTCATATATATGCACTGAAATAAAAAGGTATAAAACTATATGTTGTATAATCCTGATTATGTAAATAAGTCTCTGTGTATCTCTCTCTCTCTCTCTCTCACACACACACACACAAATGCACAAATATGGAAAGAAATACCAAAATATTGAGGAGTGATTATTTGCTGGTAGTACAATAGTGGGTGTTAACTATTTTCTTCTTATATGATTGTCTCTTTTCCATTTTTAAAAATAACATACATTACTCTTATAAAAAAAGTTTTCATTTGAAATTTGAAAATAAAATTATAATATGAAGTAGTTTATCTCATTTATGTTAGTTACAGGAACAGCAGGACCCTTAGAACCAATCCTCTGAAACTTCTTGGGGATAAACTTTATATCAGTGATACAGAAACCAGGATGCTTCTAATTGCTCCAGTATGTAAATCAGCTTAATAGTCATGAACAGAACAGTTTTGTAGTCATTCTATTACAGTGCAGGAATCCAACACTGATGCGTTTACTTACCATTTGAATTTATAGGGACACTATAACTTGAATTTTTTCTTATTCTTTATAAAAAGCATAGTCATTTGTAATTGGTATAACATTTTGTCTTTGTAGCAGATTTCAAGTACACTTTAGATTCCTGTTAGTTTCCCCTTTTTCCTTTTAGTTTTCCCTTTTTCCTTTTAGTTGGTTGAAGTACTTGCTTTTTAATGTGATGACTCTTGAACCTGACTTTCTTTTTGTATTTCTGGTCATAGTTAAAACAGCATCCCCGTTCTTCTTCTTTCTCAAGCCTGAAATCTGAGAGTCATTCAAAACGTTTCTTTTTTCTTTTTTGCCACGTCTCACATTAAGTTGCTGCCTAGGCAACCTTAAATCTAAGGACACCTGAGGCATCTCTTTCTTCTTCCTTCCCACTGCCTTTGGTCCTTCATTACTATTATATATTTTTTTCCTGTTCTCTTTGAACTGCCACATTGCTGATCGCTGTGCTTGCAACCCTTCCCTGACCCTCCCAGTCCACCCTCCGTATTCTTCCAGGATGACCCGTCCTCAGTATAATCCCAGTTATGACGCTCTGTTTCTAACCTCAGCCTGTGACTTCTGTAGGTCTCCAGGTAAAGTTAGGCATCCAGTGTGGCATGTCACGACATGAGAGTCCATGAAAGTTTTTCTGAGCCCTTTCCACTCTCATCTCTTACCACTTTGTATGCACACCAGCCGCGAAACCGTTTTGTACCTTTCGGATATGCCATGTTATGTCTTACTTCCATGCCTTTGAACTTGTTATTCCTTGTGTCCTGAATGCTCTCCCTCTTCTTGCCAGTCGACTCCTGCTTATTCTCTAGAACTCGTCTCAAGTACAGATGGCCACTGTTCCAGATAAACCCACAGGTAACCTTTTTCTGTGCCATCACACCTGACCAACGCGTTTAGCTTTGCCCCTCTTAGAGGCCTGTTATTGTTTGCGTGCATGTTTATTTTCGCCACTAGAACACAACCTCCCCCCCCAGAAAGAGTGCATCCATTCTTTGTCCCATGATGACTCTGTATCACAGCATCACTCTTCCGTTATCTGCCCGACTTTTAAGAGGCAAGGTCCCCATTTTGATACAGTATTTAAGCCATTTTCTCCCCTCCAGTGTATATGCATTCACTTTTCCTCTTTGTAGGTATTGAATATTATTGGGGAATACCTATTTATCCGCCCTACCTTTTAATTCCAGTTTCATTCCAGTTATCCGCCCTTCCAGTTAATTCCGTAAAATGGGAAAAAATAAGCAGAAGTTGTTCGATAGGCATCAGAGTAGGATTTTTTAACGGTCAAACTGAATGGGAATGTGGAGAAGAGCCTTCTGTCTCTCACCTTGCTTCCTGTTTACCCCGACGCAGTCACAGGCAGTGAAGCTGGGTGTGGTGCCCCCGCCCCCACGTGGGGGATGTCCAGCAGTGGGGGTAATACAACGAGCACAACCTAGAGGAACGGGGGCGCGGAGGTGCAAAGAAGTAGTCAGGCCCACGAGAGAGACAAAGGCAGAACCACTTGTGAACAGCGACGCTGCCCCGCGTGACCTGGGACAGTGGGTCCACTGAGGCGAGTCGCTGTCCCGCCACAGGGGGGCGGAAGTCAGGAAGCCGAGCGAAAGGCCTGAGTCGTTCACTCCGTTACTTTCCGTGTCAAGAGGGCGGGCCCTGCCCTTAGTCTGAGGGATGAAGGCTGGGAAATTTGCCGAAAGCAAAAGGAACAATTCCAATTAAAATTTAAGCTTTATTCTTCTAACTAAAAAGACATATGTTTCAACGGGAGTACCACACACATCGGCGGAGATGAGTCCTAGCTTGGGGAGCCTTGGCAGGTGGTCAGGGTGCCCTGGAACCGTGCTCCTGATATTACTGCACGCGTTTCTAGGTCCTGTAACCAAGCAACAAGCCCCAGATGTCATCCTTGGGAAGGGGAGTGGGAAGTAGATACTCCAATGGGAAGGGGTCCACCGTGCCTGACTCTGGAGGGTCCTACGTAGCTTAGGACCCTCCTAACTTCAGTTTAGTGTAGAGATTCCCCTAGTTGAGTTCATTTTAGAGACTTTGTAGAACCTAATGGCATTTCTGGAAATGGCCCCTGGGCATTTATTCCGTAATCGATCCAAGAATGTGATGCAGCTGCCTCTCCATCTGCCGCCAAGCAAGGAGGGTAGTGCAACCCACTATGGACTGGTCTTCAAGCAGCAAAAAAAAACCAAAAAAAAAACCACACAAACCAAAAAACGCCTGACATTGATGGTTTCCACTGATGTAGTAAGCGGGCCAGGAAATTGCATTTAATACAGTGTATCCTCCCTAGAAAGGGTGTAGAGGCAGGAGACAGTGAATGTAACAAAGCTTAAGTCATGGGGAATGTCTCTTGTCTGAACCCTTTCTAAGGCTCTGGGAAGTGGGCTGAAATATGTTCTCATAATGAAAAATTGGATGGGGGGGGTGAAATTTGCAAAAGGAAGATACTTAAACTGCAGTTGATTAAGATTGCCATCTCCTTCAACTCTGACTTCCTGTCTGACATATGTGTCCTGTGTCCAGTGACATTGGGGTGATTTAGGCTATTTTAGTTTTATATCCATAGCTCTAATAGTATCGCGAACACCATGTATATCAGTGTATGAGGCTGAAAGTTTTAAAGAGTCCCAGATAAGAATAAAATTGTTTTGATAAGTGATACCAGAGAAAGACTGAATTATCTTTCTGTTTTCTCTATAGAAAATATTACACTTTTTTTGGTCATGCGAATAGTCACTCAAAGAACGTGCAGTCAAAGATAGAGGGAAAAAAGCATCATATACTCTTGTCAGTTAGTTTACAATAACACAATTGTTATTAATTTCTAGATTTTGTGGGATTTTCAGTATTTGTCAGCTTTTAATGATTTGAAATGTATGTGAACTTTTTTTTATTGCAGATAACTATTTTTGTACCTACTTTATAGTTGTAATTTTGCATTCTTTTTTTTTAAAAAGAGGACCCCCAAATTATGTAAACCTGAAAGGGTGTCCAACCTGCATCCCATGGGCCGTGGGTAGCCCAGGATGGCTGTGAATACGGCCCGACACAAAATCATACATTTACTTAAAAACTTTCTTTTTTGTTCATCAGTTTTCATTCGTCTTTGTATATTTAATGTCTGGCCCAAGACAACTCTTCTTCCAGCGTGGCCCGAGACGCCAAGAAGTTGGACACCCTAAATTTTAGGCCAACAGAACCCGGGTCTGTCCCTGAATAAGAGCTATTTGCAGAAACACTTACATTTTAATATCTTTTGCGGAGGCATCTCTCCATTGCTTTTCAGTCAGAGACCCAGAACTGTCCCCTTGCTCAAAAGACCAAAAAACAAAAGACCAAAACCCAAAGACTTTACTAGGGGTGAAGCAGAGAGGATACATTACCTTCGTTTATGACAGCAAATGACAAATGCATGTGTGCTCTAGTTGTTTGAACCTGGCCTTGCAAACGATTAGAGGCAGGAAACATACCTTCCGCCCACGTGTATCCAATACAGAACCCACTATTCTGGTAAAAAGACTGTACTTAAACGTTTATTGACTTAATATAACATCCCTTTTTGGGCCATAAATCACTTTTATTCTTTCTTCAGTTATTAATAAACTGTGAAAATTAGCTGTGAAATAAATATAAACAGTATTTACTGCAAAAACCCTAGTAGACTGTGAGTTAGATGTTTTTCTTTTTCTTTTATTTTTCTGCCTCCTTGACACCACCTTGCCGACCATGTTGAAAATGCCCTCCTCCTGCCTCTGCATCCCCTTCCCATTGCCATCCCGTCTTTTTCAGACATCTAAATTACCTGTCGGAATGCCGATGGGTCTGATTTTGTCTGACTTATTCCATTGCTTTCTTTTATTTCCCAAATTTGGATCCTTGCTTTACTTTCCTCTTTTCCCCTTAGGACCTCCTAAGATTTGTACAGTTGTTTCCAACTACCATCTCTGCAGTGATGATTTAGTTGTGGGAGCTAATAAAATTTTACTGCAATTTAAAAGGGTGACTGAAGATGTTTGGCAAGTGCTGAATATTCACCTATATTATTGCTAACGTTACCAGTAAAATCTAGCCTGTTATAAATTGAAAGGTCCTTTCTAAAGATTAGAGGGAATCTGGAAAGAGTTAGTTTTACTAAGGTTTTTGTGCATGGTGCCAGATTTTAAAAGCTGTATAAAGTTGAAGTTTTACCACCTCCATAAAGCGTTTCCCAATAATTTTAGTTCACATTGATGACTCTCCTTTTCAACTGCCCGAAGCGCACATTGTTACCAGAATTTATGCCTTGTGGAACCTCTAAATAACTGGACCTTTAAAACCCTCCGATTTATCTTCGTGGTGAATGCACTTACAGCACTATTATGTGACATTTGAATGTATGCTTTCAGAAGTTCCTTGTTTTTGAATAATGTTACCAGTTCTTAGGAGGCTATTTGGAAATATGGAAAATACGATGAGACCTTGAAACGTTCGCTTTAAAATCAACACATAATCAGAGCAGAGATATATACAAAAGGCTCCTTTTGGTGGCTGAACGGGGTGTGGGGGTAGGTGGAACTTGCCTGTAACTTGACTACATGTTAAGATATTTAAATAATGTGTCAATCAGAAGGGGTTCATATCAACATGGAAGCCTGGAGACAGTTAAGTCATTAAGGAAAGTATTTGCAGTGCCCACCTGAGTTCTGTCTAAAATGGGGGCCCCTCAGCCAGCTGAGTTGTGGGCCATTTGGTGCTCTGTGGTTCTGATTAGTGAAGAAAAGAATTGTAGTCTGTGGACCATGCGATTGTCCATCTCGTTGATAAGAACACTTCTATTGTGGGATGAATCCACCAAAGGCTGTTGTGTTTCATGCGTGGAAATCATTCCCTCTGTCGTATTTCCAGACTCAGCAAGCACAAAGTAATACAGGAGATTTCCATTTTAAGTGTAGGGGGGCCATCTTAAACCAGGACATAATTTGAAAATTGTACATAGTCAAAGTTAGGCTTGAAATCTGTTGACTCACTTTAACTCACTAGGACTTAGGCCCTTGGAATAGCTCAAAATCCAACATAGTTATCCCCTCCCCTTCCCTTCCAACTCTCTCCCTTCTTCCTTCCCTCCCTTCCTCCCCTTTCCCTTCTTTCTCTGCCGCCCCGTCTCTCTGTCTCTCTGCCTCTGTCTCTTTTCTCTCCCTAGACCAGTTGGAGTCTAAAATCTCTTTCAAAGTCAGGAATGAAGGGTAACGAGTAGCCACAGAGCTCTCCCTCTATTATAATGTGATAGAATTTAAGAGTATGAGATTTGGAGTCCTGAGCCTTTTTTTTTTTTTAAATCTCATACTTACTAGCAACGTGTTAGTTACTTACTTCAAAATGTAAATACCTACAGGTTATGGAAAAAATTAAAAGAGGTAAAATTTGTAAAGTTCTTTGCACGGGGCCTGCGCGTGAGTGCTGTTTGTGTGGTAACCATCCAAATAGCCACCCGGCTGTGAGCTGGACCCAGGGTAAGTCCCGCCTCTAGAAGCCAGTGGAGAAGTCACGTGACCGACCGTAAGTGCTCCGATCACTCCGCCTTGTAAATGTGGACCTTGACATTGTCAGTTTGGGGGTTCGTTGTGAGTGTGTCTGCCCCAAAGAAATAACTTTTCTACCCCAAATTCATCTAATCTCAGTTGAAATTAGGCTCCTCAATTTAAGAACCAGATCTTAGAACCTTAGGAAATTCTTCCTGGGAATTAAGTTCATAGTTTGAGGTCTTTTGGAGAGATCTGTCTAATTTTAATTAGGTATATGCCTGGGGGACTAATAGGGTTTTTACATGTCAAGTATAATGTCAAGTATAAATCATACTGTCTTGTATTTACCTTACTTCCAGGAAAATGGGGGTGGGGGCTGATCAGGACACATAAATACCTAACTTTTCTTAGTCATTATAAATTAAAATTTGTTTTAGTACTGGGGAATACTTTCACTTCATAGTCTCTTATCTTAACTATGTATTTAATGTCTATAAACAAACACTTGAAAAGAGGCTGAAATGAGGAACTCCTTTGCAGTGGGAATTATCTCATGCTCTAATTTATCTATTTTAAGTAAGATATTCAAATACTGTAAAAAATAACAGTGTAAAAGACTTTTCTGTAGAAGAGATGGTACCTCTGTCAAGTTGTCTTTTAAAAACTCCCTTCCTATATTCTTTTGAGAACCTGGCTAAACCATACCGTGACCCCATCCCCCACCCCTGTGTACGTACTGCACTTACAGGTAAAATTCTTCACAGTACACCGTAGGCCTTCCCTATCTGCAAGCCCCATACTTGCAGATTCAACCAACTGTGGATCAAAAATATTCCAAAAACTTACATTGTTGCCAGTGATATGGTTGGGCCTACTGTAGTTATTCCTGTACTGAGCACGTTCAGACCTTTTTTCTTATCATTATTCCCTAAACAATATAGTATAACAACTATTTACGTAGCAGTTACATTGTGTTAGGTATTATAAGTAACCTAGAGATGATACAAAGTGTATGGGAGGATATGCATAGGTTATAAGCAAATACTGTGTCATTTTACAGAAGGGACTTGAACGTTCATGGATTTTGGTATCAGGGGAATGTCCTGGAACCCATCCCCCGTGGATACCGAGGGACACTGTGTATTCAGATTAAAAAAGCTCACTTTGACAGTGCTCAGGCACCTCCTTCACTAGAACCTTGAGTATGGATGGGACTTTCTCCTGCTTTCCTTGTAGCCAGAAGTGAAATCATAACTAGTCTGTGTATGTAGGCATACGTGCGTATATGTATGTACAGATGTATGGATGCACGTAAATGTGTATTCATGTACTTAGGTACTTTTATAATCCCTTTCCCCGTCATAAATAGAAGAGTTTTAATGGGACAGTTGGGTTCACTCAGCTTTTTCCATTCTAAAATAGGTATTTAGTAGAGGGGGAAAAAAAAGTGAAGTGAACAAAAAACACTAAGCAAACAAAAAAGGATTCAATTAAAGACATAAATGTAAAAGTCAGTTATTTTTATGTCTTTCCAGCTTTATTGGGGTATAATTGACAAAAGAATTATAAGATATTCAAAGTTTACATAGTAATGATTTGATATATGTACATATTAAGAAAGGATTCCCTCCATCCAATGGGTCCCCTCCATCCATCATCATACATATTTACCTTTTCGAAAATTGTTATAATTTTTTGTGGGAACATTTAAGTTCTACTCAAAAAAAAAAAAATCAAACTCATAGAAATAGAGTAAAATCGCAGTTGCCAGGGGCTGGGGGGGTGAGGGAAACAGGAAGAGGTTTGTGAAAGTGTACAAACTTTCAGCTATAAGATGAATGAGGTCTGAGGATCTATTATACAAAAGTCAATCTTTCATATTTTTATTATATTAAATAATTGTTATTTTTTGGCAAGCTAAAATTCCTCAATCATTCGTAACACATTAACGTTGTGACACATAAGAAATTTACGAAGATAAATTAACGAAATGCACTTTGACACTTTCAAATCGCTCGCAGGAGTGACCTCACCCTTCAAGAACGCCTGAAGGCTGCTTCTGTGTTTTCAGCTGCTGCGCAGTGGAGCACTTTCATCGCGTCGGAGGTGTGGTAGTTTTATACAAGTTTTGCGTGTTCGTAGAGTTGAAGTTGAGGGTTACTTTTGTCATCAGTTTTCTCTAGTATCCCTGTTGAACCCAAATTTCCTAATGCTCTTCCAATTTCTAACCCCTCCCGTAACCCATTTTCTCTGTATGAACCAGGTAAAATGGTAGTTCTGCCAGAAACCTTTTTTTTTAATTTATTGATTTTAGAGAAAGAAGGGAGGAGGGAAAGAAGGAGGGAGGGGGCAGGCAGGGGGAGAGAGAGAGAGAAACATCGATTTTGTTTTTCTGCTTATTTATACATTCATTGGTTAAGCTACCCAGCCAGGGCCCAGAATTCTCTCTCTCTTTTTTTTTTAAGAAAGCCTTATAACATAAATTTATTATTTTATGGCCTATACAATGAATCACCAACCACACTTATTTATGAGCGCTTACTGTTTGAAATGCTCATTCTGGAATTTTCCAAATTAAGTCAGCAATAAGGTATACAAAGAGTTACACAAATGGATATTGTCAGTAGAAGATCTCCTCAGGGAACCTCAAAGGGTGACAGTGTCTGGTGAATTTGCTAAGGTTTGCAGGTGTGAAACTGGTTTTGTTAATACTCTAAGCTTGGAATTCTCAGGAATAGACTCTTATTAACCACAGATGGTCACAGAAGTGTTGTCTAAAACCGGCATAGCACTCAGTCATCTGTGATGAGAAATCTAATTGCCATAAATCTAGGACATCCATGTCAACATAACTAGTACATTTTCTCCCTATAGGCTTACATACATGAGGACAAATCATCATCTGAAGGTTGTCTGGTTAGGACAAGGGGAGACTTGTTCTAAGGCTCTATTCTCAGCCACTATGTATTGATATATAAGTTTAATTTCATGGACGATGTATTTTCCCCTTTGTGTGTAAGTTCTTGGTGGGTAGAGGCTGCAAGGGGAGCTTCATGACTTTAAACTCTGTGTTACCTCCAAGCTGGACCTCTCAGCTGAACTCCAGATCCATATACCTGACTGCTTCCTCTGCACTTGGCACCTGGATGTCTAACAGATGTCTTAAATTGAGCAAGCAATTTAAGCTGAGAGCCCACATTCTCATTCTCATTTCATCACCCCTTCCAAGCAACGCTTTCTGCTGTCTTTTCAATCTCAGCAAATGGCAACCGAGGTGTTATCTTCAGACCCCCACATCTGGTCTTCAGTGATCCCTGCCCAGTCTGCCTTCAACAGATATCCACTTCTTGCTGCCCACTGTCACGGCCCTCATCCGGTTTCCATGATCTCCCACCTGGATTATTGCAGTGGCTTCATATCTGATCTCCTTGCTTCTGACCTTGCACCCTCTACAGTCTGATTTCAGCACTGAAGCTAGAATGACCCTTTTAATACACATCATACCATGTAACTTCTGAGCTATCAAGATTTAGCTTGAATCTACTGCCTAAGCGAGGATACGTAGGATCACAGTAATACATACCTACCCTTGGAATGAAAGTAAGCAGCAGAGTTTGCATGACCATGTACCCAGTACATAACTGGGAGTTATCCGAATTAATATCTATATAGAATATAATCTTTCTTAAAGGGAAAGTAATAACAATGTTCTAATTTGAAGCTTGTATGTTTTACTAAAACTCAACAGTAATGAGAGCAACTGTTTTTTAGTCTTTAAATCAAAAACAGATGTTTTCCCAAGGGGGACTCCTTGATTGACATTGTTTAAGATTACTAGGACATGGCGATATTAAAAAGCAGACCAACTTCTAAGCAGTTTTTTTATTGTTTTTAAAACCTCCGCAGACAGCACGTCCTTTTATAACCTGCATCCAGAGTGGACGAGTCGCGTCACCGCCCTTGGTATACCCTTGGTTTGGGCTTTATCCCGGATGTAACTGGGGACCGTTAACAAGTTTTGAGTAGAAAAGTGCATCGCAGTTTACAACTATAAATTGAACATTTGTATTCTGATCTTGGTTATTTATTACTTGAAGGCAGAAACTAATTAATTTGTTTTTAATGCCTGTCCCATTTCTTCAACTCGGTTGTCACATCTTATATGGCAGGAAATGTATGTCTATCTCTTTACTATTCTTTATAAATATCCTGCACTATCCTTTACATTCAGTAGATGCTCAATAAATACTAAGTGACTTCTGAGAAGATTCTGAATTTTGGGCTCCATGCTCTACTGCAGGGTAGAAATGAACTTGAACCTGGGGGGGAAGGATCTTCTGGTTATGCAAAGGAGCATCTCTTAGCCCGATCAAAGTTAAGTGCAGTCTGTCTCTGCTGTCATGTAGGATTTGCCACAAATGGTTTTCTTGGAAATATAGCAGGTCTTCTTCACATCAGATACAATATAGATTTAAAGGCTTTGATATTTTTATATAATTTAATTCTTGACTTTTGAACTAGCGGTAAAATATACAGCTAGTCAAATCGTTGTTTTGCATGCCATTTCTCATTAAACAACAACAAAAATACAAATATATATATATAAATAAATTACAGATTGAATCTAGCATCTTACCATATTTTGGTTTTCCCAACAAAAGGACAAAGGATGTTCTGGGGAAATTTATTTGGATATATCTTAAAATGTCTTCCAAACTGCATCGGAAAGAATAAAATGCCTAGGAATAATTTTAACCAAGGAGGTGAAAGGCCTGTACTTTAAAAATGATAACACACTGATGAAAGAAATTATAAAAAAATGCAAAGATAGTCAGTCCCTGCTCCTGATTGGAAGAGTGAATATTATTAAAATTCCCATACTACCCAAAGCAATGACCAGAATGAGTGCAGCCCCTACCAAAGTTTCAATGGCATTTTTCACAGAGATAAAACAGTCATAGAATTCCTGTGGATGTGCAGAAGACCCTAGACATTCACGGCAATCCTGAGAAAGAAGAACAAAGTGGGAGGCATCATGCGTCCTGATTTCAAACTATATTACAAAGCTAAAGCTATTTTAAAAAGCATGGTATTTGCATAAAAACAGACATATCAATCAATGGAACAAAAGGGAGAGCCCAGAAATAAATATATATGTATATGGTCAATTAATTTATTGCAGAAGGGCCAAGAGTGTACAGTGGGGAAGGACAGTCTCTTCAATAAGTGGTCCTGGGGAAACTGGCCTGCTACCTGCGAAAGAATGAAACTAAACCACTATTTTACATCATACAAAAAAACTAACTCAAAATGGATTTAAGACTTGGACATTGGACCTGACACCATAAAACTCCTAGAAAAAAACATAGTAAACTCCTGACATCAGTTTCGGTGATGATTTTTTTGGATTTGACCAAAAGAGAGAAAACAAAAGTGAGACTGCATCAAAACTTCTGCACAGCAAAGGAAACCGTTGACAAAATGAAAAGGCAACTTCCCGAATGGAAGAAAATAGTTGCACATCTAATATCTAAAATATATAAAGAATTCATACAACTCAATAGCAAAAAACCAAACAATTTAAAACTGGGCAGAGGATCTGAACAGACATTTTCCCAAAGACATATTGTTGGCCAAAAGGCTTATGAAAAGGTGCTCAACACCACTAATCATCAAGGAAATGAAAATCGAAACCACCATAAAATATCCCCTTGTACCTGTTAGAATGGCTATTAGCGAAAAGACAAGAAATAACAAGTGTTGGAAACGATGTGGTGGAAAGGAAACCCTTATGGTGAGAATGGAAATCGGTGCGGTCGCTGTGGAAAACAGTCTGGGGTCATCAGAACACTAAACTGCCTTAGAACTACCGTATGATCCACCAGTTCCACTTCTGGGCTTTTATCCAAAGAAAACAAAAACACTAACTTGGAAATACATAGTCACCTTTATGTTTTTGCAGCATTATTTACAATAGGCAAAACATGGAAGCATCCATAACACGGCTGATGGAAGCATCCATCAACCGATGAGTGAATAAAGAAAATGCAGTACATACTTACACAGGAACATTATTCAGTCGTAACAAGGATATCTTACCATTTGTGACAACGTGTGGAAATTTAGGGAGTAATGCTAAGTGAAAAAAGTCAGAGAAAGTCAGAGAAAGAAAGACAAATACTGTATGATCTCACTTATAGGTGGTTCTAAAACAAAAAAACATGAACTGAACTCATAAATACAGAGGATTGATTAGTGGTTGCTAGAGGCTTGGGGTGGGTGAAGTGGATGAAGGGGGGGGGGTCAAAAACAACAAATTTCCAGTTATAAAATAAGTAAGTCCTGGGGATGTAATGTATAACATGGTTTCTATAGTTAACAGTATTTTATGGTATGTTTGAAAGTTGCTGAGAGAGTAAATCTTAAAAGTTCTCATCAGAAGAGAAAAAAATCGTGACTGTAGTGACCATTTTGCAACGTAAACAAATATTGAATCATTATGCCACATACCTGAAACTATTGTAATGTTACATGTCAATTATACCTCAATGAAAAAAGAAAAAATCCTTCTAACAAAGCTTTTCTTTCAAGTTTTGTTCTTGAAGATGCATACAAAAATTAACTTCACTTCCACTTCTATTTAATACTATTCTGTTTCATAATACATAGGAATATATGCTGCTTTTGTGGTTTGAAACAATATTTGCATTTCATCCCAAAGTAGAACATACATATGAACTTACGTTTAAGTATCGATCATTATTTACAATGTGAAATATACTTAAACTAAGAGAGTGTCTCAGGAACACAGGAGCTTATGGAAAAAACAGCCATTGAGCTACAGTCAAACTGGTTAGATGTTTAAAAAGTACATGAACTCTTTCACGTATCAGTTTCCGCATCTATAAAATAAAGAAACTGGATTAGATTGTCTCAAAGGCCCTTTGAGGTATAAACTGCTACAAATCAATAGAGAACCATTTTTATATTAAAACTTTTAATGTAAAATTAATGGTTCCTCAGTGATTTGAAACAGTTTTTATGTTAGTAAAAATGCACCAATGCAAAGCCTCTGACATTATTTTGGTTTTATTCCATTTGTCATTATAATGGAAGACCATTTCCAATCTCATGAGGTTATTTTTGATGGTTAGACAGTTTAAGTTTTTCTTGTGTGTGGCAACTTGAGAGGCCCGGAACCTGCCTCACTTACCGCAATTCTGTAGTTTACGGAGATCTAGTTTTATTCGCGTGTTGGCAGTATCTGTATTTTCTAATAAAATGGGTTGTAACTGTTTTTAATTTGATTTTTTTTCTTATAATTGGATAAAAAAAGTGATTTGAGACTCTTGACAGAAGTCTGGTCTGTATCTTTCCCAACTAGTAATATTATAATACACGGTAATCCCTTTGTGAAAGCCTCATAAATGTTGATGAATTGGAAATGATATTAAGAGCAAATCAAAACCTGCTTATATTCCATACCACTCGAATGCACTTGCTTTATGAAAATGCAGCTAAATTAGAAAGTCTTCCATTTTCCAAAGAATGTCTAGACTTAGTGAATTGTGTGTATAGCTAATAGACAACTGGAGAGACTTCCGGTGATATATCAAAACCTCTCTCCCTTGGGTTTGAAAGAAAAATACATTTGAGGTATATTGTACTGTTAAAGAAGGATGTATAAAAATTAATTTTATTTCCATTTCTACTTAACACTATTGCATTTCATTGTTAGAGCTGAGATACTATACAATTCTTACTTTCCAGTTCTTTTCCTCCTTTTCAATTGAGAGCTACTTGTGGCCACAGTATGTGCCTTGCCCTTAAAACAAATGCTGTGCCCATTTATTCAGTCTGACTTGTCCTTTGCTTTCTTTAGTCTCTACACGAGACATCATCCTCAGAGTTATTTGTTATCAGTCAGATTTATCAAACATTTTCTCAGGCAAGTCAGTCCTTTCCTTTTTTTCGAGTTAGGCAGCCCTGTTCTATATTTAAGACATAAAAATGTCAACACTCCGATTATTAAAATACGTGCCCTATTTATGGTCAAATGTTAGTTACCATCAGTCTGATTTCTATAGCCATATGGACATATTTGATGAGCAATATGAGCCGTACAGTTAGTTTGAGCATAATATATCACTCAGAATTCCATTTTTCAAAATATGGCATTTGATTCTTTAGACAATTATGTTGATATATGAGGTCTGTCCAGAAGGTGTCCAGCCAAGTAATATGAAAAATAGAGACATTTATTGAAGAAGATATAAGATACAAGAAACATTGTACATAGGATGATGACACCTTAGACCTCTTCAAAGTAGGCACGTTGGGACCTCACACAGTTCTCCCAATCACCATCAGCTACCCTGTCGTATTTTCCTGAATTTCATCAGTGCTCTGAAATCTCTTCCATTTCAAAGGTAAGTTTCGTTTTGGGAAAAGCCAGAAGTCTCAGGGCGCCAAACCTGAGCAGTAGGGGAGCTGAATCACCTGGGAGAGTTGATGTTTCACCAAAAAACTCTACACAAGACATGATACACGAGTGGGCACCTTGTGACAAAGCTACCTGTCACCAGTTGCCCATAGCTGTGACCTTCTGAATCATCTGAATGGTTTTCATGGAGGAATGTTGAAGCTTAATGTAAAATTTGACAAAGAATCATTGCTCTACTCGCTCATTTTGAATACATTGACCACACAGTACACACTCTCACTCAACAACATCTACTGCCCCCACTGACTAGTACACTGAAGTTGTCATTGTTCACACATGCTCATTCCAGTCTACTCTCCTTGGCTGCCGGGCTCCATCGATGTTGTGCAAACTGTTCTTAAGTATGCTTTATTTCATTCGTAAAATTCCAGGTGCTTTATAAGGCTAACACAGGGAAATTTATCATTTGATTTCTGTGATAATTAACTGTGTAGTGCACAGATTTGTTTTATACGTTCATGTCATCCGTGATACATCCACAAGTTTTCTTTGTAAAATATCGCTTTCATTGCATTAGTCCTCTGCTTAAGCCCTTCTGTAATTTTTCACTTGGTCTTTGGAATAAAATCCAAATGTCATAGCCTGACTTTGTGACCATACATAGTCTGTCCCTGACATAAACTTCCAACCTTATCTTCTGCTTCCCCTTTTCTGAACACTTAACTGTAGCCAATTGGATTCAGTCACATTCCTGACACCTTTGGGGTACCTTTGTTTCCGTGTATTTTCTCAGGTCCTCTCTGCTACCTAGAATGGCTTTGCCGCCCTTTTTCATTTACAGAAATCTTATCTGTAATGGAAATTCATGGATGAATTATTTTTCACTTTACCTATAAAACTATTGTTGAGATATTCAATTAGGGGACGAGGGGGGAATTTAGTTAGAAAGGGAAGAAAACATTTGATTATCTGCCATGTTACAGTGGGCTGGACACTTCACATACATTATTTCAACAAGGAATCCCTGTTTCCTGAATCCCCATACTATTCTTTCATTTATGAAGACATCATTATTTTCATCACTGTGACCACCTTGAGGGACATTAGTGTATATTCGTCCTTTGTCATGGGCAAGGCATGCCACCTGGTTTTGGGTATACACAGATGAAGAAGGTGTTGCTCTTGATCCTGGAGGAAAGGCAGGAAGATTTATTAAAAATAAATACTGTATAATATGTACAAAAAATTCAGTAAATACAGCTAGTTCAGAGAAGAAGAGTTGTTAGCAAATATTGACTAAAATTATGCTCACCGATACTTAGTACTGAAAGAGTGTCTCGGACAATCAACATTTGTTTGACGAGGGAACAGAACTGCCTCACATCGTTAGTTATATAATAATGTCTTAGTCACTTTCCTCATCCTTGAGGACAGAAAAAAAAAGGGATACTTTTTATAGAGTGAAGTTATTGCACAATATTGGTCATTGGGTTGATTGATGTGTGGCTACCACTATTGAAATTTTAGAAAATGTTTTTGTTCATTTTGAATAGCTTGACTGTAACTTAATATCCAGCTGTGTTCATTGTTTTATCCACAATTCTAAGGGGAATTGCTCATGTTAATATATCGTCTTAAAGGATATCTGAGCCAGAGACGGGCCTGAGGTAGATTAAAGATGACCATGGTTTAGAATTAATTGTAGTGAGTTCGGCTAAGCAGTACATGTTCAGACAGGCTCTTTTTGTTTTATGGGGAATTGAATTTGCCGTGGAACACTTCTGTGAACGGAAAGTTTTCCTTCTTCACAGTGAGGCATTAACTCCCTTTTAGAACCCAATATCTTAACATTTTCCAAGACTACTTTTCAAGAATCCACTGCTTAAATTGGCTCTAACCTGAAGTATTTTTCTATTTTTAAGGAATACAATGGTTACTTTTTCTATTATCTTTGGTATTCGTTTTATTAAAAATATTCATTTATATTCTATAATATATACCATACTATAAAATATATACTTACAATATACTATGTTACAATAAACTATATATCTAGTATATTGACATCGCACTTGCTAATTTGCTAATTATTTTTTATAAATTGTATTTTGAAAGAAATCTAGAAAGAAAGAGTGGAGAGAAAAGAGATTTCTTGAGAAATATAAAACATACTGTAATGTTCTCTGCATGTGTCACTTAACTGGTTTTGGACAGTATAGTCTCATTTTTAACATATCGTTCCAAAATAGAAAACTTGAAATATGATCATGGGTTAAACTATTATTTTATTCTGAATCTACTATTTACAGGAACTGGAGGTAGGAAAAGCTTTGTCTTCACTAACATGGAAATACACCTCACACCAGTACCGGAAGTGCCTGAGTCACGTGACTTACCAAAACCGCCGCACCTGGAAGTCCCAGGGGTATAAAACTGTGCATGTTTCTGAGATTGCTCACACTTCTCTCTTTCCCTTATAGGTGTTAAAATGGGTAGAGGAAGCAGTGCAGGCCTCCAAAGTTCACCTCCTATCTACAGATCATTTGGAGCAGGCTGCCAACACATGGAAAGTTCCCTTTGACCCCAGCCTAAAGGAGGTCACAGTGTCTCTGAGTGGCCCTTCTCCAGTGATTGAAATTCGCAACCCTTTAGGTGAGATACACCGAACATCATCTCATAAAATACAAAAGCTGTGAAAGGTGAAAGATTTTTTGCACACTTATGTGTGTTAAGTTAATGTTACCTTTATGAATAAATTCAAAAATGACTAGGGAAGACATGTAAAAATAAAACCAATGTTTTTTAGTCATAAGCATTGAGTTAGCATGAGATTCAGAAAACTAAAACTCCTAATAATTTGAACAAATCAGATTTAGTAACTTAATTGTACTAAACTACCCCAAAGAAAAAATATATAAGTTGAACCTGAAATGATATTTTCCTAATCTATGAAGAAATATTTCACAATGACTTATTCTGTAAAATTCAGTATTTTGTTATTTTTAAATGAGTTAAATGAAAAAACTTTTAAAACAACTAAGTTTTTACTGATGATCTTCTTAATAACATTTAATTTTACAGATGACAGCTGTTAAAAAAATTTATATTCTTCTTAGAATGTGTTAATTTACTTTGCTTTATATGTTAAAATGCCAGGATTTGGCTCGATTCCATTTCTGGTTGAATATTACAATAAGACTTACATCAACAAGTAACCTCGTAAAAGCAGAAACCTTATTTTTCCCAATATTTGCATTTAAAAATTTTTTTTACCTATTGATGTTTGCAAAAAATTTTTGTTTCCATTAAGGCTTTAACATATGACACATTAAAAAACTATTTGTGTAAATGTGAGGGAGTAACTAGCTTTCCTGCCTTATTTAATTTGAGTCTCAGAAAATAGCTGGCACCTAAATGAAAGCAGCCTGTGAAATTGTCCTCAAAGGCCACATTCACACTGGAAATCAGATTGAAATTTATAAAATGAGAAAAACCTCTTTTTCAAGACTCGTACGGGTTTGGCCCTTTGAATTGATTTGTCTGTTGACGTAGCCTTCCACTCTAATAACATCTGTGCTACCCAGGGAAAACTTGGGTTTTTCACTATCTGGGTACTTAAAAGTACCACTACTTAATGCATTATGCTTCTAAGCTACTTTTGAACATCACAGACATTGGCATCGATGTTCAGAAAGTCATTTTTAATGGTTACAAAGCTTTCGCTAAAAACATAGGCTTTATGTGCTGTGAATGAATGGCACTAATTCATTTGTTTGTATAACCGCAGCAATAGTTCATAGGAGAGCCAAGAGTGATGTGAACAATGAACCATGGCTTAATTCCAAATTTGCACTTTTTCTTTCTAAATTTTCAACGATGAGATGCTTCAGGTAAACCTTAAGTCAGTAGGAGGTGGTGTTATGCTACCTCATTTCACTCCCTCCTTTAATAGTTCCTCTGACAAGAAAGTCTGTGCTTTGTGGAAAACTGGTTAAGGTTTTACACTTTGTGCAAAGGCATGCCCAGGGCTTGCGTGGCATAATACCTTGAGTGATCTCCAAAGAGACACATATTCCTGTGTACTGCTTTGTCATCTGTTAAATCTAAATGTCCCTAGTGACTGCACCTCGCTTTTCAGTGGCCGTAATAGTCGTTATCTAAGATGACTTTAGAAGTACCATTATAGTCTGCCAGTTGTTATTCTCATTTTCAGATCTAATCAGCCTAGCAAATGGGAATCATTTACTTCAGTTCTGATGCCCAGAAACCCTAACATTAAATACTTTTAGATATAACTAAAATAGTGTTTCGAGCTATAGAAACAAATGTCCATTAGGTAATTTATACTGGGAGCATATACAGCTAGTATACGTAGCTGAGTAAAAGGATTATGCTTATTCCCTTTATGTCTGTCTTTCAGGGAAGCTGATAAAAAAGGGATTTGGCCTGAACGAACTATTAAACATCCATAACTCTGCCAAGGTGGTGAATGTGAAAGAGCCAGAGGCGGGAATGTGGACAGTGAAGGTACTGTTATTTGGCACAGTCTGTTCACCATTTCATTTTGACCTTGGCATGTTCTCTAAAGTGTGTACAATAGTTTACTTATATCTTCCCTCGCAGCCTTGGAGAGTGTTTCTATTAAGAAGCAATATACATAGTGCATTTGAGGTCTCTTGGTCACGTGAATTTGTTAGTGTTAAATTTTGATGACCATACAAGGCATCAGTGCCACCACAAACACACTCAAACTTCTCAGATAGTTTTCCTGTCCTCGAACATGTGGATTGTATCATCCAGCTCCTGCCCCTGAAGCAGTCAGAGATGGGGATGAGGTGGAAGGCCTGGGCTTGAATCTCAACCCCGCCAAAGAGCTGTAATGTTTTGGGACCGTAACTTCCCTGTGCCTGGCATTCCTCCTCTGTGATAGAGGGATGTCAAGAACGGGCCTTTATTTTATTAAACTGTGCTGAGAATTAAATTAAGATGATGCACATAAAATACTTAGCATAGTTCCTGTTACAAAATAAGCACTCAAGCGCTGTTGGCTCTTGTTATTTGGTGGGTCTCCGAATTCATTGTTTAACACAAAATGGCATTTGTTTCCCAGAATTACATTAAGTTGTGTACAAGCATATGTTCACTCTGAGAAAGCATTGTATTTTGGCAATATGCAGGAAAGAAAAGACACCCAAAATTCAGGACACCATAAATCCTGGACCCAGTTCTACTGTACATAGTGTGTGCCGCCCACTGTGGTCGACATTCTGAGTGACTTACCCGTGTTTCTCAGACTTTTCTGTGTGCCCTGGCCTACTTGCAGCTCCATACCTGTGTTTCTGTGTCAGAGAGGGTTTTTTTTTTCCCCCAGAACAAGAGAGAGCTGTGCTGCTGGAGAATTAGACCCCTCAGGAAGAGGGTTGAGCCCCACAGGGATAAGCTCCCCTTGTCCAGGTCGGGGCGGGATTGAAAGCACACCCTTGGCTATCTGCATTCCTTTCCCTGTATCACTTCCGCGCTTCCTGTCAGCATCCTTTGCACCTTGCAGAGAAACACCTTGTCCTAGAATCCTTCTGGGACCCCTCCAGTGCAGGCACCCCTTGCACCATTTACTCTGTGCTATCTTCGCTGCTCTACGTAAGACATGGATTAACGGGCTCATGATGCAAATGAAAGACCTGCTGTGGAAAGTGTGGGAAGGTGTTACGCTGTAGAAACTGGAAGTGCCATTTTTGCCTCCTAGTTGTTGTTTTTGTTTCCTTTTTTTTTTTTAAAGACTACTTGAAATTTCCACTGTAACTCCATTCGAATGCTAGATATCATTTCTTTATTCTCAGAACTCTGAGCCTTCATTGGGAAAGTAGAAACAGTAATACTGACTTTTTTTGGGGGGGTGGGAGGTGGATAATATGAAATAAGGTGGGAAGGCAATGTGAAATAATGAAGTCTGGGATTTCTTACTGAATGGACCACAAATGGTCCCATATTCCTGTTTTATTCACCCAGGTCCTTGCACATAGTAGTTGCTTAATATTTATTGAGCACATTAGATTGGCAACAATGAAGTGTTTTGCTGCTATATTTTAAAGAAATGTGGCCAAATTTGATGTGATAGTCATTTTGACCAACTTGCCCAAAATATGGCTAGTGTTGCCTGTGACTTTCTGTGACCACAGTAAAAGGGAGTATAAGAAATTCTGAGTCTCGTTTTTTTTTCTTCCCCTCAAACATTTTAAGCATGACCTAAGCCAGCAGTGTCCTGAGTTAGCAAGTCTACTAAAGCAATTTCTTGTTGCTTTCTGAATAGAACATTAAGATGCTGATTATTTGCATCTTATCTGAACTGATTTTAAAGGTAATTTCTGTTGCTATGCATGGTATTTCCTCTAGTGCAGTTCCTGCCCAGAAGAGGGCAGTGACCTGTCCGTTTCATCCTTTGACTGCCACACCTACTCATTGTCCTCCATTCAGTACACATTTACTCAGTGTCTGCTCTTGGCCAAGTTCCCTGATCCTTAATGGGAACTAACCACATTTTAATCGATGATTAGAACAGAGAAGCATTGAGTATTAGTTTCTGAATGAGGAGGGAAGTGATAAGGTGATGAGGTGATAGGAACCCTGTTTAGACAAGTCTCTAAGCTCAGTCTCCTGTAATTAAGAAAACAATAAGAAGACAGCATCTATTGTATTATCTTAAAATTATATCTAGTCCTCTCCAGAAAAGCCTCTGGTTCTGTTGTTACACCATTTCTGGAGTGTAATTAATGGTAACTAAACAAAGGATACTTGTTATAGTGCGACTTAGAGATAATGAATGTATTTGCTCCTGTATGAAATACCAAAATAATGTATCAGTTTAATGAGAAGGAAATCGAGGTGAACCTGCTGACATCAGTATTGCCACTGACTTTGGATTTCCGTTTTGGATGGCGAATGAATGCTAATGTTTGACACGTGTGCTTTCTCAAGAAGAGAAGTGTCTGAGATCAGATAGCACATCCCTGGTGCTCTCTTCCATGCACCCCACTATCTGGAAAATGTCTGCTCTATCAGTAGAATTAGTAACGGCTTTTCAAATGCTTCACATAACAGTGTTTACCCCAGTATGGAGAGCAACCTGTCTATTTCATGGCCTTAGCATGGCAGCCAAGGACCGGTCAACCGAGCCTCAGCCAGTCTTTCTGGTTCTCTTCGATCACCTGCCTTTACACTCAAGCAAATAAAATGTTGTACTTTTACCCTCTCTCCTACCACATTCTCTTAACCTTCGGTTTCCCTTAAACTGCCCCTTTTCCTGGAACCCCCTTCCTTTCAGTCTGACTTACAACTGACACCCTAAAGCTCAAACGGCAACGCTGTCATCAAGCCTTGTCTGACTTTTTCTGTCTAAAATGCTCTCTTTCCCTCTGCCTTTCAGCTTGGTTTTCCTGCATCTCCCTTTTGGATTATTTTCTCCCTTATATCATATTTCTTTCCGCCCAGATTTTCTCTTCCTATTTGTCTGTAGAGCAGATTTTGTCGCCAGTATACTAGTGCATGTCATAGTGCCTGGGAAAGAACTAAATAAATATTCATGAGTAAAAATTAATACATCTGTTCTGATGATACCCAGGGAAGTAGGCCAAAGAGTTGATTTACTTAGCCTATAGTTGACATCCTGGCACAAAACACTAATATTTCCATGGTTTAAAATGCAATGAGAGTGGCCTTCTTTTCTCTTCTGCAGTTTCCCTCTGAAACCCTGGTAATTAGTTTTCTGTAACTTATTAGGGCACTTTTACTAAGCAGGGACAATGAGTTGACTTATCCATATAGATCATATAAATGACTCAGATGTTTTCAGTTGCTTCTAATGAGGGTGAAAGCATGTTAAAAAGAGATAACTGAAAAGAATGTGAAGTTTTAACACAAATAAAAGAGAAGGTTGTTTTATGTCCCTAAATTCTCACTTGTGGGTAAGCTAGAAATCCTGGATCTTATTCCTGAGAAGCAATAGAAATTTTCCTTTCAGGGAGTTATATCTACATAGAGAGTATTTGAACATAACCACAGAACTTTCAGGCCAAATTTTGTCTTCTGCCCTTTAAGGGAAACTCCCTGCAAATACATTAAGTAGTTGTCAGCACCCATTGGATTGAGGTGGTGCAAACTGTTTCTATTAGCCTAGGATTATCAGTGTGATCATGTAACTTAACACATCCCCTGGGGTATCTTTCCATTAAGTAAATTTAGATAAACTGTCCTTAGATAATCTCCCAAGGAGAGAAGGGAGTGTATGCAACCACATGGTTATATTGAGATTCAGAGGCTAGTAGAAATATTTTGGTTTCAGATAGCTACGTCGGTTGCCAGAACCTGCTAATGCATTTTCTAAGGATAAGGATATTTTAGAAACCATACTCAAGTGGCATGAGCGTGTTCAGGAATCATAATTAAATACACCTCCAGTCTACAAAGGACCACACAAGAAGAATATTATACTGACCTCTTATTCTCTCTCACCTGGTGACTCTTTTGAATAAGCCCAAAGGTTCCCCCAGATATGGCATTTAAATGGATTAGGTGCGGCATTAATTCAATGTTTTGGGTCAGTGGAATGTTTTGTTTTGTTTTTCCTGGAAAATGTCCCAGTTGTTTTGGCCTGCCATTATCAGAGTGTCAACCAAATGGAATGTTTCCTTTTCTAATAAAAGTATATCTGTACGCTTGAGTGTACCTGAATGTGTGCATGTGTATGTACATATATTTAAATAGAGTTTGTTCTGTGCTTTGGGTACATTTATCACCTTTCTCCGAACACACGATGCCTAATAAAATGATAGTATTTAAATCTATCTGGCATTATTTTATCTCTGTGTCTGGCACAATGCCTAACCCAAGTAATTCTCATCAAATGTTTGTTTGAAACCATCATTTCTTTAATTTGTAAATACTGACACATCATTTAAGAACAAATTCTTTGAAAAGAGCTGGGTACCTATTTTAATTCAAGATCTACGACTTAATGTCTTTTGACCTTGAAGAAATTACCTAACCTCTCTGAGAAAAGCGGTGGGATGGGAGGGGTGGGGGCGGGGGATAATACCTACTTAATATTGTCATAATTAAATTAAGTGTTGGTAAAGTACTTAAATGGTTTCAGGCACAGAAATGACAAAATTAATTAAATTATTCTTCCTGAATATGTATAAATGGTATCTGTACTTTCTGTTAATGCAGATACACATTAAATCTTTTCTTTTTAAATTTGGGTTTATTTATTATTTTATGAAACATTGAAACTCTGTAGGAGAAATGGAAGCCAGCTCTATTAATCCCATTTCAGTTGAATTTATAATAGGGCAGACTTCACATTTGGTACAGGAGAAACTCTTGCCAGCTCAGTACAGGAAAGCCGATTCCTCACTGATGGTCCAGGTTCCTGGGGGGGTTGCCATGACATCCTACTTCACACCATCACTCAGGAACCCTGGGTGATGGAGGCACCATCATAATGTAAGAACACACAGCTTCTTTAGTTATTTTACTTAGGGAGAGACTGGAGAATGTACATGGAGTTTCAAAAAAAAAAAGGACTTTGTGTTACTTCTGGGGTGAGACAGGTATCTCTGTGCGTGACAGACACACCTCCTCACTCCCTTTGTATCACGTTGGCCAGAACTATTATCAGGGCCTAACCACATGTTGAAGTTGGCTCATAATGGCTCATGGAGAGGCAGTCACGCCCTTTGTCTTCCCATCTCTGTGTTTGGTGACATCGTGTTGGGAGCTTGAAATCAGCCATGGCGGTAGCATTTACACCACAGAAATCAGAAAATGCCAAAAATTAGGGCTTTGTTTTTTCAAAGAGCAGTTTGGCAACACTCCAGTAACCTGACCCCTTCTAAACGAAAGCGTGTTTAGAAATGTGGAACGGCAGATGAGTAGTCGGAGAGTATTGCTGTCTTCTGTGCTGTAGGGCCCTAATCAGCCCAGAGGTCATACTACCCTAAAATGCTATGCATAGACTCAGGCACTATAAAAAGAGCACTGAACTTGGAATAATTGCAGCTTAGCCTGCTGTATAAACCTAGGCAAGTAATCATTTCTTCGAGCCTCAATTTTTATGGTGCTATAAAATAATTTTTGGATATAATAGGATTTTGTGACATAATATGTGAACATGCCTAGTTAGCATAATGCTTCCAGAAAAATTCAAAGAATTCTTGATGAATCTGACATTAGTAGGTCCCAGGAGAGTCTAAGGAAAAACAACAACATGAGGCGTTTGAAATGCCTTTAATATTTTTTAAACCTACATGTGGTAAGTGCCTATTGAGTAATATGTTGTAGGTGATGAATATGACATAACTATTGCCTTAAGGGACTTTCAGTATAGAGAGGTATTTAATAGCTCTTCATCCTTAAACTCGAAGTAGATCCATCTGCAGTCGAGCTGACCAAGAAGATACCGAAGGAGCCACTACGTTTCCCTGGAGCTCTCCATGGTGCTTGCTCCATGGGACTTCAGCCCGTCCTGACCCTTCACTCACTCCAGTTCAGAAATCTGGACGCTGGTCCCCTCTGCTCCTTTTCTTCTCTTGTTTTGTGAATCAAGGTGACCTGTTTACAGTGTTAGGTTGCCAGGAGGCACCCAGTCTGACCTCACATTCACCTCTGTTTTGCTGACAGTGCAGCAGCCTGTGTAATTCTGATCCCTCCCCGCCTGACCAAGACGGCATTCTAACTCGGAGTATTAATGTAGCTCATTACGAACTTTTGAAAATTGTATGAATAAATACGTTGTTTGAAATACAACTCTCAGAATTTCCAGAGCATACGAGCTCTGTGCGGTGTCTAGTTTCTAGAAAATTTCCTGTTATGCTTGGATTCAGTAGGCTGCTCCTAGACTTCTCTCTTCTTAAAAAAACTACAGAAGCCATGAGGTTAGGCTGGCTCTGTGCAGGAGTGACACTTCCAGAAATTCCACGGTGGAAAAATACTTTTTGGAGCCAAATTCTAATTGTAATATAGCCCACAGATTAAAGACCAAGCGAAAAAGTTAAATCAGCCTGGTCCGGGTGTCTTAGTTGGTTGGAGTGTTGTCTCGTATGCCGCCAGGCTGCGGGTTTGACCCCCAGTCAGGGCAGGTACAGAAGGCACCTGGTTGATGTTTCTTTCTCGCTCTCTTTCTCTCCCCTTCTCTCTCTCTCAAACCAATAAAAATATCCTTGGATGAGGATTTAAAAAAATTGAATCAGTAATTTTGTTCTCACTAATTTTATTGTACAGATAGACAAATGCTACCAAGATGGCTAAAATCGTTTGGAAGGGAAGAGAGGGGGAAAGAAGTACTTAGTGGGACATCCTATCTGTTTGACCCAGTCACAGAATTAACTGAATTCTCTTTGCCCCCCCGCCCCCCCACCCAAGACCTTCATATCATTCAGTTCTCTTCCGGCCCCACTGTGTCCATAACATGTTAGATTGCAAAGCCTTCTCCCAACATTTCTGCAGTTTCCTGGAAGCTGATTTTCCTATTTCGGCCTTGCCTCCTAGTCATCTGTGTGTTGATTCTAGCCTGTCATACTTTGATGCCCGGCACAGCTTACCCCCTTCAAAAAGTTCACAGGAAATCCACTAACAACCATCATTTTGTGAGTGTAGTAGATTTTCCTGTAGGTTTGGGGGGACACGTTGAAGCCCCTTGGGCCGTTCGGCTCTCTGCTTGACCCTCATCCTCCTTTTTCCCCACCTTACTTCTGCTTCTCTCCCCTGGCTCGTCTCGGAAGTTTTATGTTACTTTTCTATTAAGTAGGGCACTTCAGCGTATTTCAGCCTTAACTGAAACCAGTGTAACCCAGTCCACAGAGATAATCATGAGAAATGCAGAGGCTGGTCTCTGGGGCCCCACCGAGTCCCCTCCTGGCCCTGCCACCTGCTGTTTCTGTGACTTTAAATAAGTGACTTAACCTCTCTGAGCTGTGACATGAGGAAAATGATAGTACCATCTCCTTGGGGGCTTTTTTTTTTAAGATTAAAGGTGATAATTTATATCAAAGATTGAGCCTGATTTGTAAAACGTGTTTTGCATATGTTAGAACTTCTTTCGCCTTTTTTCATTTACTGGTTTGTTTTACCCCCGTTATACCTTAAACCTTTATGCTCCTATCACACCAAAGTTTGAAAAAGGGAGCTCAGCTAAGAAACAGAGTAAAATAATAGCTTACTTTAAAAAAAAAAGACTAAAATAATAAAGTATTGACAATTTTCACCAAGAAATTTAATGTAATGTTTTGTATTCCTAAAATATTGTGCTCATATCGTTGCAATATTTTTAAAAAATGATTTAAAAATGTTCATTGCATGCATGAATATCAGAGGTCATTTTAACTAAATTAGTTCATTTTTTCTTTTTAGTATATTTTTAGAACATAATTTTGGTTTATTTGTGATGTCCTTTGCTCCCATTATCCTCATTAATCCAGAGCTGGATATAGTTGTGCACGAAAATGACTCGCTTGGAAACATCTTTTATTTATCAGCCCTCTACGCAGGCATTCCTACTGTTTATATGAAATTAACAATAATTTTAAACTTACTCTCTCTCATGTTTTTAGCATTGCTCAGAGAATAGCCAGCCTGTGTTCTTATTTCCACATACTTTGCTAGTATGGTATCTGAAGGATCAAAATTAATTTATTTTACAATAATTTTGTAGAGATTATAAGGAGCTCCTGAACTTGATTTTATTTTAATGTATTATTTAGCACAGAGGATACCATATTTGCAAACACTTGGATGATTTTTAATTTTCTTACTTAGACATTAAACACCCCCTTTCCCCACATGGACTCTTGGCCAGCTGGTGTGTGGACAGAACACTTGGCCCCCGATTGGCTCGTAATAGCAGCCAGTTGACAGGTTGTGCCGTATTTTCCCTCGTAGCCCCAACAGCTGCTTTATCACAGGCGACTTTCTGAGCAGCGAGGTAACTAACAGTGGTACGTGATGTCAGCACAGAAACCGAAAGCAGCTCACCATAATGTGGACCATTCGTTTGTCCGCATGTGAGATCAGTACGCAATAGCGTCTTCAGTAAAGCTGTACGTCACCTGAAACAGCCGAAATCAGAAAAGTTTTTTTATAACCCTAAAGGGAATCCCTGATTTAAAATAGGATCGCGATCCTTAGTTTCCTTTTTTGTGTCACCTATCCTGTAAAATTTATAGCACGTTTTCCTTTAGAAATAGTGGAATACGTGGCACTCTTGAGACTCCTCCATTTACACACACAATCCTTTGTAACCGTTATGAAATTGAGCTGCAGTAATTAGCAGCATCACTAAGGTTAAGAATACAACTCCACTGCTTTAATGAAGATGTGTTTGTTTTCTTTTTCTTCACTTCATTTGCCTTCCCTTTGAGTGCTTGCAGATTCTGCTTAATGAGGAATAAATTCCGTAGCAACAGAGACACATCTCTTCCCCCTTCCATTCCTCATTTCCAGATAATAAGCCGCCACAGCGATTTAGAGACCACTGTGTACCTTGCATTCTGTATTGCTGATACCTACACGTGTTGAAACTCAGACATATATTTGGTGCCCTGCCGTTATCATGTGAATGCTTTTCTCTCACTCCCATCTTCTGCTTCTGCTTAAAAGGTGCTCTCCTATAGTTTATTTTGAGACAAAATCTTGGTGACCTCCTTGTCTGTGGAGGGGTGCTAATGAGGATATCTGTCTGATAGAATTGCAATGAGGATTAAATAAGCAATATATTTAAAGCGCCTGGGTGTAGAGAGCCTGAGTAATAAATGGTAGTGTTATTATTTTATCCTGTGGCCCTAATACAAATTATTTATTATTCACACACATGAGTCACTTTGGTACTTAGACATCATTCACTGTTTACTCCAGCCACCATCCCCTCTAGGAGGTTTTAGCTGAATGATAGACTTGTCTGTGCTCCTTTTATGTCTTTCCGTGTACATGTTACATATTTCTATCACTACCTTGTCAATGTAAGAAATGTCCAAACCTGTAAGAATTTTTATGAGTTTATTTGAGCCAAACTGATGACGGTTGCCAGGAAACAAAATCTCAATGGATTGAGAAAATGCTCCAGAGAATGGCAGTTCTGCACCTTATCTTATACATTAGAATCACAAGAGGAGGCATAAAGTGGTTACACGAAATCCAAAGCAAAGTCCAGTCGGTTTAGAATCTCTGGGATTGGATGAAAAGTAAAATGGATAGACACATACTTATTTTACATTTGGGTAAAGATAGTTAACATTCAGCAATTAACATGATAATAACAATGAGGAGATTTGTGGTCTCTGCTCAGGTGGTTGTGCTTTGACGGGGTCTGGAAAAAAGGAAATTACTTTGATATTCCAAAGATAAGCTATTGTAAATACAAACAAAACAAAACAAAACAAAACAAAAAGACAAAAAAACAAAAAACCAAGCTCAGTTAAGGTGAAGATTACCCTTTGTTAGGGAAAACAGAGCCCTAGGACCCGCCTACCTGCCATGATCTGCCTTGAGTTAGAAAGTGTTAATTTCAGACTATCCTGCATGGTTACTTCGGGTCTCCGAGTTTTTAAGGCCGCCCCCTCCCGTGAATGTTACCGAATTTTTTTTTTTTTAAGGATATTATTTATTTACTTTTAGAGAGACGAGTTTAGTATGTAGCCCCCTTTGCGCCCACTACATCGCATTAAAGATTCGTATGTATCCGTCCATCTCCCTCACTGACCAGGAGCCCTTGGAGCTCTTGCAGTGTCTCGCTCATACCTGTGTCTGAAGCACCGAGTGCCCTGGCTGGGCTTCTGCTGAGCTGAGTGTGCTGGTCGCTGAGGCCTGCCTCACGGTCAGCTCCCGCCATGCGTGCCCTGGCTCTGTCTTCTCAGAGGCACCGGGAAAGGAATAGCTCTCTTCATGGAACCTGAATGGTGCTTAGGGGGGGACATTTCCTCATGCGTTCACTGTCTCAATATTTGCCTCATGTCTATCATGTGAACCGCGGTGAACAAAAATAAGATCCGTATCATCATAGAGCTTTTACAAATTGACTTCAGGTTTGCTCACTAGTGAGGGAACGCCTGTATCATTTACCACTGGGCGTGCAGTATGTTACGGAATTGTATTTTTTTAAAGACTTTATTTATTTTTAGAGAAGAAGGGAGGTAGAAAGAGAAGGAGAGAAACAGTGATGTGAGAGAGACACATTGATCCGTTGCCTCTCGCATGCTCCCCGACCGGGGACGGAACCCGCAATCCCGGCCTGTTCCCTGACTGGGAATTGAACTGGCGACCTTTGATTTTGTGCAAGGATGCCCAACCAACTGAGCCACACTGGTCAGGGCCTGAATTGTATTTTAGAGCAGTTCCCTGGAATATGTATTATGAAACACACATTTAAGATACAGCATTATATTAAAGTTCAGAATACTCGTATCAGAGCCTTACTTATTGGATATCAATTTTTATAAACACCCGTGGTTTCCCCTGCTGGTGTTTAGTGTGATCACCATCCTGAATGAGCTCCTGATGGGGTTTGTCCTTAAACATTTTCAGATTTCCAGCAGTGGGAGGCACTCTGTTCGCATCACTGGCCTCAGTACCATTGATTTCCGAGCTGGTTTTTCCCGAAAGCCCACCCTGGACTTCAAAAAAACAGTCAGCAGACCAGTGCAAGGTTTGTATGTGCAAACTACTGAAACCGGCGTACTAGGTGCCCAAGTGAAAATATATCTCAGAATGTCTGTGATTTTATGATTCCATACTAGTCAATAAAATTGGGAAATAGAGCACCTTTAGACATGATTGCACTCTTGGCCTAGTCACTGCTTTTCAACGTATAGTCCCAAGACAAGTGATGCTGAAATCACTCATGGCCAGAAATTAAGGTTCCTGGGCCCTGCCCCAGATCTCCTGCGTTAGACCCTCAGGGTCTAGGAATTTGCATTTCAAGGAGTAACGTGGGTGGTTCCTATATGGACTAAACTTTGAAAACTCCTGGCGTAGATCTTGAGAATTTCTGTTACTAACATCTGTAAAGTCTTGTCATAGTGAACAGGTATATTGTGTGTGTGTGTGTGTGTGTATGTGTGTCTAAAAGGTTAAAGATATTACATATCATTATATGTACAAGGATGAAATTATTACTGGTTTTTAAAGCTTGTCCTTCCTCTTATTGTACTTGTGCATGATTATTTGGAGTTTTAGAACTATAAAAAGAGCTCAATCCTACTGTGACTTTAATTATTTTTTTCTGGTTCTTGTTCACTTATTTTTATTGCTGCAGTTACTGGAGCAATACAAATAGTGAACTTTGAAAATACTCATGTAATCAAACATCGTATAACACAGTATTCGCAATTCTAATTTTTTTATATGAACAGAGTTAAAAGGCTACAAAATAACCACTTAAGATTTTCGAAGTTTCTGTTGTCGTGAATAAACTATCTTTTATGTAGAAAAGATTCTACAACTGGGGCACAATTTGTAGGGCAGTCTGCAGTGCTTATACTTATGGCACTTGTTATCTGTTACTATAATGCAGAAACTTACTTGACATCAAACCTCAGTTGCATATTATGTGTAAATAATAACAAAGCCTTTCTCTTGCAGGAATACCTGCCTATGTGCTTCTGAATACTTCTGGAATTTCCGCCCCAGCTAGAGTAGATCGTCTGGAACTTCTGAGCATCTCAGGCACTTCTCTTAAGACCATTCCTGTTAAATATTACCCAGATCGAAAACCTTATGGCATATGGAATATTTCTGACTTTATACCGCCAAATGAAGCTTTCTTTCTCAAAGTCGCAGGTTATGATAAGGATGATTATCTCTTCCAGAGAGTATCAAGTGTTTCCTTTTCTAGTATTGTCCCAGGTGAGACATCATTTTATTCAACACTAGAGTATTATTGATAGCTTAACAGGGGGAGGGGTTGGTCCTGTAGGTAAAGAATAAAGTTAAAAATAATATCCTCGCAGTGTTACTGGGTTATCAAATTGGTGAGCGTTTACACATAGGTTATGTAACTTTTCTTAACCATGAAAAAGCACATCCCAAGTTTCCTGTTAAGTCTCACTGATTGTAGATCTAGAAATTTGTATTATGTCAATCAACGTAAGAAGCCAAACTGGGAAATTCTGGTGCTCTTAACCCCCCTCCAAAGCCTGGCATGTGTGTTTCATGTTTGAATAAGCTCCCTAAATGGGATAAATGAACTGCTTGTGTACAATTGTCAGAAACCTTCTACTTTGTCAACAGCAATTCATTGCAAACAATTGATGATGATTCTGCCTTTATTTAGTAAGTTGGTTGGCTAGTTAATTAGTAAGCTAGTTACTTATGTGTTTGCTATTATTTAGAGAAGGTATCACAGCTCAGAGATTACTTGTAGGTATAGGTAGCTTTTCAATTTGTCTAGTCTTGAGCGATTTCTTAAGGGTGATGACTAAACTCCGGTCAAAACTTTAGAATTATAGACCAAGATATAGGATTGTTTCAAATATTATCGTATTGGATGGAGGAACAACATTTATACATAAGGCTGTGATGTGGGAAATTCATGAAAAACTCTATAGTCATTGTTTAAAGTTGTAGAATGGAACCAACATCAGTATCTCCTCATTTACAATATTCAAAGTTAGTTGTCTCAGCCCCTAATTTGAATATGAAAATCTATTAGATTCTTAAAAATAAATTTTTCCATTCTTTTTGGAAAAATAATCACCCTATGAATTCATTTCTAGATGGGGGTTCTTTCCATATATTTACATTTTTATAAACAAAATGTTTTCAACAACTGGTGATAACTAATTTGGTAGCTTTTTTTCCTATCTTGGTAGTACAAAAAATAACATCACATTTAAAAATCGTGGAGTCTTAGATTCAGTGAATACTTTAGTACAGAGTTCATGGAGACATTGAAATTAATAAGCGTTAACAAAGAAAGAGAATTAGAGTGATTGTTAGTGATTTAGATTAATTGGAATACTGAAGATTTACTGGGAGAATTTAAGAATGAAGCTTCCGCGTGGCTTACCAGGAAGCACCCAGTAGGACGGCGCCCTTCTCACCCACGCCCCTTCCCCCCAGACGCCCCCAAAGTTGCAATGCCCGAGAAGACCCCGGGGTACTACCTGCAGCCGGGCCGAATCCCCTGCTCTGTTGAAAGTCTCCTGCCCTTTGCCCTGAGCTTCGTCAGAGATGGAATCTTACTTGGAGTGGACCAGTATTTAAGGTGGGCGCACGTTTCTTTGTTTTTAATTTCAGTATCTGTGTTTGTTTTTATTTTAAAGAATTTCTTTGTTTTCTCCTGAAAGTTACTTTTTTAAGTTATTGTTCAATTATAGTTGTCCCAGTTTATTCCCCATTGTTCTTCCCTATCCCCCACCCTGCAGCCCCAACCCCCTCAGTCAGTCCCCACCCTGTTGTCCATTCCCATGGTTCCGTCATACATATTCCTCGACCAGACCCCTCCCCCTCTTTCCCACTCCCCTCTGGCTGTTTAATAACTTACAGACTAAACATCTAAATACAAATAATACTAGCACTGGCCAGGCAGCTCAGTTGGTTCGAGCATGGTCCTGATGTGCCAAGGTTGTGGGTTTGATCCTTAATTGGGCAAATATAGGAATCAACTAATGAATGAATAAATAAGTGGAACAACAATTTGATGTTTCTCCCTCTCTCCCTCTTTTCCTCCCTCCACCCCTCCCTCCCCTCTCTCTAAAAATCAATGAATTAAAAAAATTTAATACCTATAATACTTACTTGTAGAAGATACTTATTTTAATGTGCTTTTTAATGGAAATTCTTATTTGCTCTATAGCCTTGCAATATAGCAGTGAACAAAACAGACACAGGTCTGTGCCCTTGGGCAGGTTGTACTGTGATGGAGGAAGACAGAAAAGAGATGATAAATATAATATGTTAATATAATAAATGCCAGAATCTGAATTTTATACAATTGGAGGGCCCCTTGTTCGGTCAAAGAATACAAAATTATAAGCACAAAGTTAGGTCCTGAGCCTTGATAGGGTCCTTGCAGATGAGAACGGCTGGAGCTTGAGCCCTGCTGGCTTCTGGGCGAACATGTCTCTAAATCTGATTTCAAGTGTAATGATGAGTAGATCTGATGGGGCGGAGGCGAAATGCAGAGCAGGTTAATCGGGACAAGTAACGCTGATAGGTGGGGGGCTTGTGGTTTTGATGGAGTTGTAACTTTAAAATTCAGGATAAGGGGCCTTTGTGCAAAGGCCCACCCATGGTGAGAGAGATGGTTATGTGCACACACTCGGACCAGCAAGTGCAAATGCCCAGAGACCGGAGGGAACAGGGCATGTGGGGAAGAGAGACAGGAAGGAAGCCCGTGTGGCTGGAGCCCAGGGCGCCAGGCGGAGAAAGGTCGAAGGTGAGGTCAGGGAGCAGAGGGCTGTGCTGGGCTGGGGTGTCTGGTGGAATGCAAACCTGTGTGTCCCCTGCATGCTGGGGTGGGCAAAAGTAGGTTTACAGTGGTGAGTCCGGGGAATGCAGAGTTTATCCTTCTATTATTATGGATTAATTATTGTATTATTTTCCATGCAAACAACTGTAAACCTATTTCTGCCCCGCCCTGTATAACGAGGGGAGTGGGTTAGAGGGCACCCACGGTCCTTGTGACGGTGGGTAACTTTTTGAGGCAAATAGAAATGGTCTAACAAAAATTAAGTAGACCTTGAAAACTAAAGGATATTCTAGAAAATGTTTTTCTGGTTTTTTTTTTAACTTCCTATGAAATCAACTACATTTTGGAAAAAACCTCTAGGAATTATTTTACAAAACTTTTATACTGTTAATTCAATATTAATATAAATAACTTCCATTAGAATGTTAAATATTTGACAGTCTTAGTTTATACACTGTCCTTATGGGGTGGTCATTGGAAGTCAAAACTATGGCAGGAATGTCCCTTATGAATTTGTAAGTTTTTCCATTATTTAAAGATTTAACTGCTTATTTCCTGCCACTTTTTTCCTCACATAGTGTATCTTGATGATTTACTTAGCGGCATATTTAATAACCATAAATCAAACATAACCGACCAGAGTATCAAACGCTGAAGCTACATACCTGACTGATGAAGTCAAAACATCCTGCTTTATGCTTAAATAGTAACATTTTTCAAAGACATGAGAGTCTTTGTAAACATTAATTCATTAATTCCATGCTCTTTCTGGGAGGTTAAGCCACAAGAATCCATTCTCTCATTTTTCCAGCTCTGTGATGCAGAGATGTGACATGCCTTGCTGACATATATTGGAAGTTTTGGGACGTGTGAGGCTAAAGACAGAATTAGGCACGGGCGAGCATAGATTGACTCTGAGAGCCCGATCGACTCACACATCCCTGAACTACATTTCCCAAGAACTTGAGACATATGACTGAACCTTTGTTATGTGAATCACTGTGGTCAGGGTGGGGGCGGTGGGGGAGCTGGGGGGGCTGTAAGATAAATAGTTTGCATTAACAGCAGACCACGTTTTTATCTGACATGTTCTTACCCCTATTCCAAGGCCGTCCCTTCAAAACTTTTTATTGTGGCCATATTATCTTAATGTCAACTGGGAAGGCTACATGAAAGAGAGAATTATTTTCATGGGATAGTTCATAAATGAGAGAGGAGCAAGGGTAACTGTAAAGAAGATTCTTCAAGCAACGTGTGCACTGGTTATGTGCCTTTGAACAAATTATTTGTCCTTTCTGGATCTCAACTTTCTCTTTTTTAAAACGAGGGGGTTGGGACTAGAAGAACTGTCACTTTCTGTTCTAAATATCCACATATAATGTTTTTGACGAATCCTAATACACAGGGTCCGGCAGAAGTAATGCCTGCTTGAGTGTGGTTGGTTGGGTACATGAATATCTCACACGAGATGGCAATTTGAACATTTCACCTAAAATGCCACATGGTATGCTTGAGTGTGACATTGTTATGTTACAGAATTACATGATTATGATTTTGTAACAAAAGATTTTGTAATAAAAAAGGGGTGTTATTTGTGCCAGACCCTGTATATTCAGCTCTGAAGTGGGCACTGCCCATGACACAAAAGACGTATGTACTTTGAATTTCTCCCTTTCTGGAACTGGCCAGTGCCTCCAGACAATGACATTTATAAACTCGGGCTTAGTGTCCTGCTGTTAAGCACTCAAGATCCAGCTTAGGTGATCAGTAAAGCAGAGTCCAGTCACCTTCTGTTTTCTTCCGAATGTGACAGTAGGACCACTTGCACCTGGTACATACACGATTGAGAGGAAATTGAATATTCTCAGTTACTAAGGTATATGGAACAATGATACTGTTTCATTTCTGACTTTTCTGATGACGGCGCCCTGGGCCTTAATTCTCTCCACCAGCTCTAGTTGAGTGCCAAGTATGCACTAAGGGCTCGGTTGCCCCTCCGTTGTCATTTGATGATGGGTGTGGGTGCTTCGGACGGCAGGAGAGCCGGAGTTTTTACTGTGAGGCATTGTGACCCGGTTTCTGACTTCGGTGGCTGCCTTGACTTTGCAGTGAGGTTTTTTTAAAAATCTCATCTGTGTCTTCAGTGTTTAAAATGGTTACGAAAAGAGCTATGGATGATTGTAAGAAAAAATTATGAAAATATGCTTTTCAGTCATTTTAAAATAAAATAATGCCTGTTTTATGGATTTGGGGATCTTTTAAATAAGAATTGAACTTCTGTTACTCAGACAATGAGAAATAATTTGAACAATGTTAGAAAACAAAGCACCAATGTTTATTAAATGAATGCATACACGATACAGCAGAGCACTTTTTTTACGTAAATGACAAGTTTGACTATATAACAAATTTTTTTCATTTTTAAATGTGTATATAGATTGAACCATATATGGTATTATAGTCCTATATGGAACTTCTAAATAAGAAAGTTAAAGAATATTTACCTTTTTGGAATGAAAAAGTCAATTTTCTACCTTCAAACCTGTTGACCGCTTTGTTTAAGAACCTCACTGAACATGACCAAAAACTAGAAATGATAAGGAAGGAGAGAAGATTTAAGGAGTATTTCCCTAACAGATCTTTACCTTACGTTTTAACATAACTGGAATGTATTTCGCTGAAGAAACTTATAATCTCTATAACCTATTGTCTCTTTGCTCAGAGTACAGAAGCTTTTACCTTTCTAAGCAAAATATAAAAGTGGTGTAATTTTAAGCTGGAAAGAATGCTGCAGTTTTATGAATTAATTAATTAACTAACTAATTTGATTTTTCAGGAGAGAGAGGAAGGGAGAGAGAGAGAAACACCAGTTTGTCGTTCCACCCATTTATGCACTCACTGGTTGACTTTGTATGTGCCCTGACCAGGGATCGAACCCGCAGCCTTGGTGTATGGGAATGACGCTCTAACCAAATGAGCTACCCAGCCAGGGCTTGTTTTCTTTATGGTGTCTTTTGAATGAACGCTTCAGAACAGAGAGTGGAATCGCTGCTTTCAACTGGGTCTAGTTTTCCTAGTAACTAAAACTGTTTCTGTTTTCCTACCCCAGAGAATCTGCCACCGTGAACTGGGATATTGAAAAGGTCACTTTGACTGACGAAGGCTCCTATGAGTGCATCGCTGTCAGCAGTGCAGGGACTGGACGGGCACAGACATTTTTTGATGTGTCAGGTGATGATCACTAATTGCTTTGCAGTTGCCTGAGTATTGATGCCTGAGTATTGATGCAGCTGTGGGAATGGGGTGTTTGTTTTGTCCTGGCATCACCGCGTATTAGCTGTGTGACCTTCCTTGGGCCAATTACTTAAGGGCTAAGTGTCTTGGTTTCCTTGACTATAAAATGAGGATAAGAACAGTAGTAGTTTCTCATGAACAAACCGTGAGAATTAAATGAGATAGTATATGTAACAAACTTAGAAGGGAGACTGGCACATAGAAACACATAATAGACATTAACTGTTGTTATATCGTTGTTGTTATCAATGTTAGTATTACAGACTAGAGGCTTGATAAGTCATTTTTGTGATGGCCATATTGCATTTTCTTTTGGAAAAATAAAATTTTTAAAAAGGAAGGGGATCTATTGTGATAATCTTAAGGTTAAATTTTCGTTTTTCTTCTCCCATATTCATAATGAGCAGGGTGCTTTTATGAATGGATTCTGACATTGAAATTGAAGACAATGATGAGTGGCTACCATATTAGTATTAAGAAGGGCAGAAGATCTTCTCATTAATTTATATCAGATAGTGTGTTTCCAATGAATAAAGGGGAGATTATTTTATCCGGTAGAATATCTTTCAGTGAAAAATACTATTTTTCCTCTACTCTCCCAGAATTCTTAGGAAACAAACAAACAAAAAAGACTACCATGTATAACCAATGACCAGAATTTAAGCCACTTATTCAGCTTGCGTTTAGAATTTACTGGATTGTTTTGACCGATTTATTTTCTGACTTGTAGACTGGTCTTGCTGGGTGTTTTTATAGTAAGCATATCCTGACCTAAATGTGGTCACTGAGCTTCTAACAATGTCTGTACCTGCGTTTAGTTTTGACGTGTATTTGCTTGAGACTGTTTCAGATAAAAGAAGCTTTATAACTGTTTAGAAGACTAGGACTTGTGTTTGTTATCAGAACGTCCAAGCTGAACTTTAAAACAGAGGCGTGCAAGCGTGTGCTTCTTGCAGTAAATTATTTGTATTCTCTTATTCTTAGAAAAATAAAGCTTGTCTTCTGGAACAATTTAGCAAGTTGACATGCATCATAAAGTATCCATTTTTTTTCATCTCCAGTAATTATGAAAAGCATTGGAATTGTGTCAACATTCCTCAGCTTCTGGGAAAACAAACACTTGAGTGCTAGAGTTGTTTTCCCAGCAATATTAATTAAGGGAAGGACAACAGGGAAAGAGGTTTGAGTGAGTTGATTCAGACATCTTGCATCAATAGCTGGGAAGCGCCAGTAAGAACTTATGAACTGACTGTGAGGAATTTGGCTTTCCGGTGTCAGCAACTTCCGTTTGTGTGTTCTACGCCGGCCCTTCTAGTGCAGATCTGCGCCAGCCAAGCAGTGGTATCACTTGGAAATTGGACGGTGCCTAAGCCAGTTCTCAGGGATTATGTCCCACTCAGTCAGTTATGAAAGAAGGAGACAGAAGTGTTGGTGCTGATTGCAGTGACTATAACAAGCAAGTGCCCCTATAGACTCGAAAGAATGGACATTCTTTTCTGGGCAAATTTTTACTTAACCTGCCAGCCTCCAATCCACGCCCACTTCTGAATCAACCTTCCACACTGGAATCAGGCATGAATTCACAGGATAGGTAGCTCTTATATTTTGGATAGGGGTGTTAGGAAACATGGCATTATGGGATATGATATTATATCCCTGTGGACATTATTTTACGAAGTCACAGAGCACCAAGAGCAGTTTAAAGGAACACTGAAGTTCTACCAATATGTTACCTCAGTTATTTTCAGCATTCTCTTTCCGCTTACATGTCTAAGGGTTTTTTGGTTCATTGGAAATGCTGGTTATTGATTGTTTAAAATGGAAAATGCATTGTTTCTTTAATTTCATACACACACATCGAAACTAATGAATAAAACTGCCGAAGCAGGAAAAAATTACTTTCAAGTGGTATTTGATCATTTAGTTTAGCACTATTACAAGGGTTTATTAATTTTCTCTAATGAATTTATTAAGACAATCCCCAACCCCCAACGCAGGTGCATACATGTGTGTGCGCAGGGACACACACACACACACACACACACACAACTAAACTTCTGGGTTTAGGTAAAGCATGGAAAAGAGAAACTTTGTCAAGAGCATGTCAGTGACAGGCAATCTCAAATTCTAATTATAGGAATCTCTTTTAGAACAAGATAAGATTTGAAGATAATATTATACCACCTCATCATATTATAGCTAAAGAAACTGAAGCCCAAAGCAGGCGAGTGACCCATTCGGGATCAGATGGGTTAGGTAGGAAGAAGAAGAGTCCTGGCCTCCTGACTCTCAGTGTAGTGATCCTTGCCTAACGCCATGAGGCCTGTGGTTGTCATTCTTCCTGTCTCCAGCTTGAGGTTCTCTGGTCCCCTAATCCTACCTCAGTCATTTCTCACTGAGGAACGACTGCCCTTCACCCTCCCAGGCCGAGGCTGTTTCTGGTGATTTGTTATCTTGGTTTCTGTTGTAGACCATTATAATCGCCCTTCATCATCTTTCCCGCCACCACTAAATCTATTTATGTATGCATAAGCCTTGCATGCGTGCATGATGCTTATTGTCTGTAGGTATTTATGCAGTGGTGGTATTGTGCGCCGTGTTTCAAATCTCACCTGCTCCTGTATGTTATTAGAAAATCGGCATTTTATGCATTCGAGTTTACATTTGAAGAAGAAATAGACTCCGAGGCAGGCTTGGCCTACAAGGGCATTATTGGGGGATTTGCTAGATGAAAGCCCCTGTAAGGGAACGAGGAAGTGGAAGCAGTGAGACTGTCACACAGACACAAGAGGAGCCTCAGCTGATCCTACAGGGAACTCTGGAGCTGGGGTGGCCCCGAGCGGAGGCGAGAGGGCTGGACCTTTGTTCTCTCATTACGTGGCCACTGGAAGTGGGTCCCACTGGGAAGGAGGCCCAGCCCTGAGCGCACGAGCTCCCTTGCCCACGAGCCGCCAGCAAGCAGCCAGTATAGCAGATGGAGAAGTGAGGGCCTCGGTCCGCTTGGGGGCCTCGCATGCGTCCGTCGTGTGGATCCCACATTTTCCAAAATCTTATAAAACCCCTGGTCTAGGTGACACAGTTGATTTAACAAATAAAGTATTGATGGTCACGACAGTGACTCTAACAACCAAAGCAACGAGCACGCACCCCTTTGAGCTGGAAAGAGTGGCCGTTGCTTCCTGGGCTGACTTTTGCTTCACCTGCCAACCTCGAACCTCTACCCACTTCTGAATCTCCCCCAGCCTGGGCTGAGGCCTCAACCCTGCCATCCGACTTTGTGGTCTCAGAAAGGTTTTGGTAGAGTGTGAACACGTGCACACAATCGCTTCCAGATCCTCAGTGGGTCTTGTGTGTTAGAATCGTGCAGTCATACCAGCTTGTATGTTAGAATCATGGAACCTTAGCACTGGAAGGGGTCTTTAAGACGACCAAATTCAGTCATGTCGTTTTCAGGTACGGAACCGAACACTGTGCATAAATCGACTTATCTAAGGTTACACAAATAGGGGTAGAACTAGGCATGTTATGTTTGCCGGATTTAGCAAATAAAAACATAGGATGCCCAGTTAAATTTGAATGTCGTGTGTGTCCCAAATGTTTCGTGAGACCTAGTTATACTAAAATATTATTTGATGTTTATCTGAAGTTCCAGTTTAACAGAGCATCCTGTATTTTGTCTTCTCAGACCTAATAAGGTCCACTCAGAGCCTCCACTCAGAGCCTCCTAACACAGCCACGTGCTGTTTCCACTCGCTTCACCAGCTGTTTTCATGAGATTTTAAAAACATAGCAGAATGATAAAATATATGTTTATTTTTCATAATTTGAAATAGCACATACTCCTCTAAAAATGTTTGGGAAACAAGGATAAATAGAGGAAAATCTGGAATATACACACATTTCTTTCACTCAGAGATAACCACTGTGGCTTTGGCCTGTCGCTTCCAGGTTTTATTCTAGGCTTGTGATAGTCATCGGCACTTCCATGTCATTGTATATAAAGAAGGATAGTTTGAGTATCTGGTACTCTTTTATAGTTAAACTGAAACAGACGTATGGGTTTCCAGCTAGCACAGCTCACCACAGACTTTATTCCGGCATTAGTACTCAGCGATGGTTTGCTGTAGCACGTCGGTTGGAAGCATCTGGGCAGAGTGGGCTTTAGAGAGACAATCAGATTTATTCTCAAACCAAACTCGAGCACTAAGTGACTCTCTCTAGAAGTGTGGGTTAAACAGTTTTAGGAAGTGGCCCTTGACCCCTTACTAAATGTGCATGCGTCATTCAGCGCCTTTGTGTATGTGACTCTTATGTGTATAGTTTTATCGACGGTCTGTCCCTACTGTTAGCCTGTCCTTCTGAATGAAAACGCTCCCCATCCCTACCGCGGGGCCATCTGCCTCACTCTACTGTTGTACTGTTGTATCTTGTTAATAAGATTGTGTCTTATCTTTGCCATATCGACCATACTTTATGTGCTGTTTCCTTTGAAACATTAAATAGATATTTTTAATTAACTTTATTGGGGTGACACTGGCTAATAAAATTCTGTAGGTTTCAGGTGTGCAATCGTATGATACATAAATCTTTTTAAATTAAAAAATCTTAAAATTTACTTTCTTCAAAACTCAAATCCAGATTTGACTTGTTCCCAGTCCTTAGTCAGTCTAGTCGTATCCCTTTGCCATGCCTCTTTTTATAATTTATAGATTTAGCCTTGAATATACTGTGGTATGTAAATGTGCTCTATTTTTTAAAGCATCCTTGAACTAGATAACTTTCTTGAGGTGATACACATGTATTAATGAATAGGTCCTGTTGTGCCGCCTCTTTTCTGCTCGATATTCTGTACATACTCATTCCGTTTTTAAACCACATCTGTAAGTGAGCAAAATAGCTTTTGGGTCTCTTGATTTGAGTCTCTTCATTTTGCACAGAGCCCCCGCCAGTCATCCAAGTGCCTAGCAACATTACAGCCGCTCCTGGAGAAAGGGTGGTTTTGACGTGTCTCGTCACCAGTGCGGTGGATTACAATCTCACCTGGCAGAGGAATGACAGAGATGTCCGACTGGGAGACCCAGCACGAGTGCGGATCTTGGCCAACCTCTCCCTGGAGCTGAGGACGGTGAAGCCCACTGATGCTGGAGCGTATCACTGCCTGGTTTCCAACGAAGGAGGGTCGTCCACTGCGTCAGTTTTCCTTACAGTGCAAGGTATGTGCCGATGGTAACTTCTGAGTGATGGCGTCGTCCTGTCTCTTCGTGTGATCTCTGTTTTTCTTAGGGGGCGCTGCGGGAGAGGGAGAGTATCTACCCAAACAATGACAGTTTGAATGATAGCATGCCTGTGGACCTTGAGTGGTCGGTCTAAAACTGACTAACCTGGAAACTAAAACATCGGCAATAAATACGTGACTTTAAAGTAAACACAACTAATCCTAGTAGTTGAACACTTATTTCAAGAAAATGTAAGTAGAAATTGTCTCTAGATGATTTAATGGTTTTAAATTCTCCAATCTATCATGTGGATTAAAAAAAATTTAATCGTTTTAATAATGGGTTCCAAAAATTTCTTCCCAATTTGAGTATATTAGTGTCATATCTAATTAAGGTTCTTATATTGCTTTAATTAAGGTTTAAGATGTTTCTCATCTTGGTTTAATTTTCTTGAAACTTTAGCAGAGTTGTTTTTACCTTGTTTATCTTATACACACACACACACATAGGCAGAGTGCATATTGAAAATAAACTCATGGTAAGCCAAACTTGAATTATGTCTACATAGACCGACTGCTCTGATAGCTGAACACAAGTGTATTAACAATGGTTTAATAGCTACTAAATATGTATACTACTCAGGACCATCAAATTAAGATCAGAAACTGTTCCAAAGCATCTCTTCCAGTAGAATCACATTTGGCTTCTAAATGTCTACAGACAGCTGGGAGTCTGAACGTAATGAGCAAATTACCGTTGGCAGTTGTTCCCTGTTAGGCTGAAAGGTTCGGTTGCTGCCTCGGCAGAACATTTCATTTCAAGTCTGTGATGCGGAAAACTGATTACATCAGAATTAGGTCTGGCTGTTTGGTTATGGCATTAGAAACAACTTCATACAATATCATGCCTGAAGTAACACTGTGAGATGATTTTTTAACAAGGTCACCTAAGAGACTGACCATTGAGTTTCCAGGCTGGCTCTTAGAATGTTATTAATGGCAGAAAAGTGAAACTACCTTGAGAATTAACGAAATGGTTGACAACTGATCCTAGTTTTCTCCCTGGTAGTTGTGTTCTGCAATCTGAATGTGTGTCTTTTGTTAGTTGAGCTGGTGAAACCTCTAGGGAAACGTTGCTTTTGGAAAGGGTTCACTACATTTCCACACGGTAAACTGCCTAAGCAATTTGAGTCAATCCAAGGTGAAACTTGAGTTACCAGAATTCTGAAACTATCTTTACCAAACTGATTGTTTCAGATGGAATCAATGCTAATGGAAATTCGATCTTGGTTCTTGACCTCAAGTCGTTTAGAATGGGATTGTAAAATAAAATCAGAGCCTTCCTGGTTTACCCAGGTTAACGTTTTAACACGTTAGTATTGTTACTAGTGAATTAGAGCAGTGATTCTCAAACTTTCATGGATAAAGAATTATCCAAGGAACTTATTTTTTAAAGAGCAAATTTCTAGCCCTCTGTCTTGAGATTCTCATTCCCTGGGTCTGGTGTAGGGCCTAGAGGTCTGCATTTAACATAACTCTCAGGTGGTTTCATGGACGAGATTCTCTGAAAACAGCATTTACAACTATCCTATAGAATTAACCCTATTATCTAGAAATGTATATCTTTAAAGGAAGCCCTTGACTCCCTTCTTTTTGGCAAAATAGAGTGATTATTATCAAATGATTTCAATATGTGTTGAGGTAAGATACTACCTAATGTACAAGATGTAAATATAAAAACATAGGACATGATATGATTGCTGGCTAGTCTGTATAATCTCTGTTGGTGTAAATCTGTTCAGAGGCATTATTTTATGATCTGTCTAGTAGGCCTTGAGTTTGAGGGACCCATGTGGATAAAATAGGATGTTTTGAGAATCTGAAAAATAGTATATTTCAAAATTGATGGCACTATTTGAGAAAATAGTTGTAGCTGTCTGAACATATTATCTATATACCTAGGGCTATAATTCAGAGAACGGAACTTCAGTCTAAGATTTATAGGTATATAGCATGTATGGGTATATAACAAAGAGAACTGAAAGTAAAGAAATAGTCAAAGATATAATCGAAGAAAATTTTCCTAAGGAGGAAGAAAACATTGGCCTGGGTGAGCAAATCAAGCTGGGTCAGTAAAGGGAGAGCTGCATCTAATTATATCCTGGCTGAAACTTTAAATTTCTAGCGTGAAGGAAAAAACACCATGAGCATACAGAAAAACCAATATGTTGTTTATTGGGATAAAATTAAACTGGCTTCAGACTTCTCAGATTTGCTGAAGGCTAGAAGATAATTGCAGTGGATATTTGTCATATTTTGGTCTTAGGGTCTGATCGCGTTCCCTAACTTTGGGAGGAATTCTTTATTAAATTTATGGGAAGCAGAAAACAAATGAGATCAGAAAATTCCCGTCCCCCATCCCTTGGCAGGTCACATGACCTAGTCAGCCACTCAAATGCCCCCGGTGGGATTTTGGCTTTGCTGAAAACACGGACACTAAAAAGACTTTAGTTTTGGCAGCATCGTGGAATGTAGAGCCCAGCAGCAGCAGAAAATAATGTCCCAGTGGCCTTTTTCCATCACTCTAACAGGCTGTTTCTTTAGCCTAATATTGGCTGTGTTCTCAGACACCTAGCCTCCTTTGGTTTCTACCTGATATCCAGGCTTTTGATTCTGCAGTTCAAAAATACAGGTCCAGTGAATTTATTTTCTGCTTAAGGCAGCCAGCCCTGGTGTCTGTTGTTTGCGATTGAAAACCTTAACTGGCATAGGAATTGAAAAGACACATGTAGTTTTGAAAGAAACAATTGAGGTCCAAGAATTTAAGATCCAGTTAAATTGCTCTTTCTATGAAAAGCGATCAAAAGAGCATTCTCAGATTTTCAAGGATTTAGGAAAAATACTCAACATGTAACCTTCTTAAAATAATTTATCGAAAATACTAGTTAAGTGCCTTAAACATATATTTTTTAAGCAAAAGAAACGATACAAAAATTGGAAAGACTGTGGTACAAAGAACTGGTGAATTTCAGTGACTGCTCTGGCTCTCAGTTTAAGAGTAGAAATACTGATCTCAGAAACTGTGGCTGTTTGAAGTCTCCCTAATGAGCATGTGAGAATGCGAATGGTATGCTTATTTCATTAGGAGAATTCCTCACCCTGGAGAAATGGTACAATTAGACACAGGAAATTGCTCAGAAAAGGAATTCCCTCAAGCAGGGTTTGCCCATAAGACTGGAAGTCCAGCTATGCAAACAAGTAGAATTCACCACAGCTATGCTAAAAGAAAGAAAATAGATTAATATATACAAAAATCTGAATTTGATTATTTGGGAGCACTGGAACTATAAGTGATTTATTTAATTATGCTTTGTTATACTTGAAAAAAGTAATAGGAATGGATTATTTTAAAACTTTCTGTAAATAGTATTTTAAAATATCTGAAAATGCACATTAATTTATTCAGAAATTGAATTATGTAAGGATAATTTGTTTGTGTTTCTTTGCCAAATAGTCTATAAATTTGCTTTATCACTTTTATATTGAAAATAATTAAGATATAATTAGGAAAGTAAATAAGTATAAAATAAGACATAACTAAGAAAAAAAACTCACAGACACGAGCAACAGTGTGGTGATTGTGGGGGAAAGGCGGTGGGGGGAGGAAAAAGGAGGTACAAGAGGTATAAGTGGTAATGGAAAAAATGCAATAAAATTTAAAGAAGAAAAAAGAGAATAAATTAAGAAGTAATGACTTTCAAAAAATAAGACTGAAAAGAAAAGTATTTTTTAGGTCAAACATCAGTTTATCGAAAGAAACATCTAGTCTTATTTATGTATTTAGCACTATAGAGAATGCAGTAAGGATCTAGTGACATGTACCTTTATATTAAAACCGTTAGCTCTAAAATGTTTGTCTTGGCAAAGATAATCATCCACGTGAGATTTATTGGCTTGCAACTCCAGTTCAGTTAGGTATAATAAAGACATGACAGCAGTTCTGTCACTGCATGCTGAGGTAGTGAAAGTTCTTTCCAGAACTTCCTCAGTTAAGAATGCAGTTCTCAGTTCTTAACTGAGAAATGGCATCAGCTCATGCTAGAAAATTTGTACTTTTTAAAATAATTAAAAACTTATTTAAATATATTAGCATTAAGAGACTCTACCACTTGATATCGACATAAAATCATATCATACGCAGTGTGCCCGTGGGGTCATTTCTTATTAAATTTAGCTTTCAGATAGTGTATAGTTTCACTTGGGTTTTCCTTTCTTTGCCTGAATTGCTGTTAGTTCACTACAAACAACTCCCGTGGCTAAGCTTGTTCATCCTGCACACTATGGCTATTGAACAGTTCTCACCTCTGGAACGGACACTCTTGTTTGTGCAAGATATCACTTTTATTTTCAGGTGCTGATGGGCCAGCCGAATTGCTGTTTTCATATGTAGGAAAAATAGAGTTAGCCTTTGGCATTTTTCTTTCATCTTTGTTCAAACACTCCCAAAGACGGCGGTAGGGCACCACTGAGAAACTCATGACGCGGGCAGAACTGACTTTAATTAACACAACTCTGCTAGCAGAAAAGGTCACTTTTGAGAAACCTTGCTGAAATGAAATTTCTTTTCCCGCAATTGCTAGTCATCTAGAAACTTTTTTCACAACACTGCACATGTTTTTTCTCTGAACACATTAAAAAGGTGATTTTTTTCCCCCTAAAAGTGTGAAATTTAATTTAAGATGGTAAATCCATGAAATTTACCTGAAGACTCAGAGTTGAGATGATGACCTCGCTTGGCCTTCAGACAGGAGACTCTGTGACTGTCTCCCTTACTTGGGAGGTTTATCTTGCATCTGGAAAATTTCAGGAGTTATTCTTTATATTTTAAAATTTCCGCTGTCCTTAACAGGTGTCCACCATAGTGGATGGAGTTCTTCGTAATGTAAAAAGTGTCATAAAGCAGTTAAATGAAAGTGTGAAGGTAGAACTTTTCAACAGTACAAAAATTCATGTTGGAAAGCTCAGGGGTTTGGAATTTTATAGAATTTATATTGCAGAGTAAGCTGTTTTAAATCCTTTCCAAACAAAGTGAGGTTGAAACAAATAATGAATGCAGAATTTCAACTGATAATTTTCTTACACTTGATAGCCTAGTGTGAATTTCATCAGTATCTTTCTCAATTTTCCCCTTCACACAATTTTCACAGGAATAAATTTTGATTTGTAGAAGTTGATATTATTGTTTGAATAATAAAATTGTCTGACGCAGGCAGTCCAGGGGTCCGTGTACCCACAGGTCCACTACCCACTGTTGGTTCTTTGCTTCATGCCACAAAGAATTCAGAAGTGAGCCAGCATAGAGCCTAAAGTAAAGGAGAGTTTATTAGTGTAGCAATGAGACAGAGAGTGGCTACTCCACAGACAAAACAACTCCTCTCTAGTGAGATTTACTTATTTTATTGGGGATCATTTAATCGAGCGGTGGGGCATTCAGTAAGCGGGAGGAATATTCAGGAATGTTTCAGGAAAGGGGTGGAGAATTCTCATACGAGCTTCATTGGCCATGTCGTGTCCTTAAATGGCCTTTTTGGTTCCAGTTGTGACTCCGTGGGGTGTGTCATTTAGTATGGTAAGGTATTACAGTGAGTGTATTATGAGGCTGGGGGTTACTGCAAGGTGAAATTAGTTGCCATGTTGGGTTGACCTGGTCTTTTGCTAGTTCTAAGTCATAAATCCACTGGGGGTTGGGTTTACTGTCTTCTTGATAGTTCTTATAGCCTTTATCGATCACACAGTCATTTCTTCACATACCCCAGCTCATTTATGTTAGCTCAGTCCTTTTCCTAGACATTTTAATACCTCAGAACTCTCCATTTTTGGAGGTTGGCCTAAGATACACACACACACACACACACACACACACACACACGTCTGTTGTGAGTGCTAGTGCCATGTCTGTGAATTCTATTTAGATGGGATGCAATCATATATTTAAAATGAAAACCCTCTAATCATTACTTTCTGTCAAGAATTAATTTTATTCGCTACCTTGGGTGTTTGATGTCCCAGTATGAATCAGCACAAATAGATGAGGTGCTCTGTTAGAATACTGGCTTTTGTTGCCGTCTGTACTAAGGAACTAATAAGGAATGAGTCAAAGTCCTTTGGATTTTAAGGAAAATATTCCAGTGAAGTTTTGTATCAAGTATTCACTGCAACGATATCCAAAAAATATGTAGTTTGAGTATAGAAATATTTGCTTTCCTAATTCGTTCTAGGTGACTATAAAGTTTACAAAGAGAAAAGTTTAATGTTTACTTACTTTATCTGATGAGTGTGTTCTGCTGACTTTATGGTTAAGGATGAGCTTCTCTTATTACAGTCCAGTTCCATGCAGTGAAATGTATGAATGAACATCATACATTTTATTTCCTTTTGTCTCCTATTCAAGGTATCTGTGTGCTGTGAAGATATTAGAGCATTTAATTATAGATAGAAAAAATCATATTTCTCTAATGCTTAGAAGGCAGAAATGTTAAGCTGTCTTTAAATAGAAGATATAGGGAAAGGTTAAGAATTAGAATTATTTATTTTGCGAAAGGAAAAGGATGCAGTGGCATAATACGTACTTCGAGTGTACAAGACATTGTTACAGAGAAGCTCTACACCAAGGACATTTTAATGTCCATCAATAACGGACCATGAGAAAATGCACATGAAGCCGAGCCTGATGGAGTGAAGTGAGCTACAAAGAAAGGTGTCCAGGTATTGGAGAGCTTAAATCCTGGAGTGTGATAGCAGGGGGGAGATACTCATGCTTTCACAGTGCAGACTGCTGGAGTGAGAACAGATGAAGAATCAGCCAGCACTTCCACCCACTAACTGATTCAAGTAAAGCTACAAACATTTAAACATCTTGAGAGCTTGTGACATGAATGATGTCATATAACCCTCACAAACTGTGGTATTTGAAACTGTATTTTGTCCATAAGAACTGGAGTCTCCAAGGTGTTAGTGGCTCTCCCCAGGGTGCAGAGCCAGCAGGTGGCAGAGTCCAGATCTGGACAAGGTCCTTCTGTCATTCTTCGTTGTATACAGAAATGCCTATATATGCCATTAGCAGGCCTGAGGTTCAAAAAGGGTAGAGAACAGTACAAAAAGATAAAGCATTCTTGAGCACAGATAGAAAAATGAGAGTATTGAATTTTTCTTTTTTCAATAGAAAGGGTGTCTGTATGTTGCTGTCGTGTGGGTAAAGAATCTTTGGAGATCTCAGCGTTGAGGGTGGTGATAACTTGGAGAAATCACTGCTAGACTTTACTTCCCAGCCCCTACCCCATTCCTTCCTTTCCTGGTAGACCAGTTAGATCGCAGCAGTGTGGCGATTCCTTTGACTCAAGTTCTGGTGGAGTTGCTGCTACGGAGCAGCCTGGAGAAGAGAGAGCTGTAAATATGCCACCAAAACAGTTGCGCAGAGGAAATGTGAAGCGGCTGGACTGTAAGCTCCATTAAAGCGGGACCCAGCGTTTTTTCAGTGTCTGACATCACATTCAGCTCACAGCATTGCAGGCATGTATGTCCGTGACAAGAATGAGAAGTAGAGAGCCCAAATAAGGGAAATTTTGCCAAGTGGAAAAATGTACTTATGCCACAGCATGTGCAAAAAAATTTATTTGATTCAAATCCCCCTAAACGTCGATCAGTGCTTGTTTGTTATTATATAATAAATTAATTATACCACAAAAATAGACCCTATTTCTAAAGACTAGATATTTGTAATACAGGATATAACATAATAACTTGCTATTTTTTTTAAAGATTTTATTTATTTTGTTTTTAGACAGAAGGGAAGGGAGGGAGAAAGAGAGGGAGAGAAACATCACTGTGTGGTTGCCTCTCTTGCGCCCCGTAATGGGGACCTGGCCCTTAACCCAGGCATGTACCCTGACTAGGGAATCGAACAGGCAACTATTTGGTTCGCAGGCTGACTCTCAATCCATTGAGCTACACCAGCCAGGGCAATAACTTGCTATTTTTATACATGATGAAAGGGGTATGGTATTTGACTGTTATGAATGAAATTGTATTAGAGTTAATACTAAATAGTAGGAATACTCATTGCTGCATCTGCAGAAAGGTGTAAGATGTTAGAAGCATTTGGTTATTGAGAGTTCAAAACTGTCCCCGTCATCATGATGCTGTCTTTACTTATGCTATTTCCCATAGCTCTACCTAAATAATATGATGTCATAGTTATACTTTTTTTCCCCCTAAAAAGGAAATAAATACTGAGACACATGAAGTGCCTTGACCAAAAACACATTGCTAGGCAGCGTCAGAGCCGGTGTCTTGTTTGTTAATTTGTTTTTGCATTTATTCATTCATCCATGTAGTCACCAAATATTTAAGCACCAGGCTCCTCGCTGAGTATATATAAATAAGAAGAAAACAACATTCTTCCCCTCCATAAGCCCATCATATAAGAATGGAAATAACTACATGAAATGAACAAGTATTTACTACACGATGTGATGAGACCTACACCACAGTACCATGGGCCTTTAATTCTGTCTCAAGGGATGAGTAGAGATTGAGAAGGGCTTCACATGGGAGGTGGTGTCTGGACCACGAGTCAGTATTTGCCTGGTACAAGTCAGGAAGAAGTCTTTCTGGTTGGAGCAAACGGCATATGCAAAGCCATGGAAGAATGAGGACACGGTCATGCGGGCTTGCCGAGCGGAAGGTCCAGAGAACAGGGAGACCTGTCTCCATAAAGGTGTGATTTTTTCCCCCTGCTGTCTTCAGTAGCTTTTTCTCATACTAGTAGATTCATTGAGGTTCCTGGTTTTGTGAGGTTGGTTCAGCCAAAAGATAAGTAACTGGAAAAAAAAGTGATTGCAGCGATGCCTTGTTTAGGCTGGGCGGAGAAAGAAGAAAGGGTTAGAGGCTTGGTCTGACAGATAGGAAGAGAAAAGAAGGTTCAAAGGAACTGTGGCCATGATGACATTGGAGAATGACATGTGGGAGTCAGGGAGTGGCAGCTGGAAGGATGGGAGGTTGTGAACCTCAGGTTGGACCCCCAAGACGCCAGGTGTTCTTTCATTCGGGTTGTGTGGGTTGTGTCCCTGAGAAGATACCTAAGGGAGCAAATGAATTTGTCTAGCAACATAAATTAACTGTCAGATATTATACCTTTCCTTTTAGAAATGCTATGAAGATCTACTTTTATGTGCTTTTGCTTCTATGGTTATTGCATATTTTGTACAATTATCCATTTTTGAGTACCATAACCATTTTTCAGAGACTGTTTTTTAAGAGCAGTTAAACTAGAGAGATTTCCCATATACCTCCTGCCCCCACTCATGCATATCCTCCCCCAGTATCAACATCCCCCACTAGGGTGGTACATTTGTTTTAATTGATAAACCTGTATTGACATATCATTATCATCTAAAGCACATCGCTTACTTTAGGGTCACTCTTGGTGTTGCACATTCTCTGGGTTGGGACAGATATGTAAAGACATGTATCCATCATTCTTGTATCATACAGAGTATTGTTACTGCTCTAAAAGTCCTCTGTGTTCTGCTTCTGTCTCCCTCCCACCCTCCCAGCCCCTTAGCTTTTTAATGTCTTCATAGCTTTGCCTTTTCCAAAATATTGTATAATTGGAATTATACAGTCAGTAGCATTTCCAGATTGGCTCTTTCCCGTAGTCATATGCATTTAAGTTTCCTCTGTGTCTCTCCATAATTTGATAGCTCTTTTCTTTTTAGCTCTGAATAATATTTCCATTTTCTCATGTACATAACCAGCTCTGGAGAGTCAAAAGATATCCTTCCCATAATTGAGTCTGGGCCAGGAGATACATTTACATATATGTAAAGCTTTAATATCATCCTTCTAACATGCCACAAAGTAATGATGCTAATTATGATTTGCTACTTCTCCTAAGTCAAATGAGAATGTAAGTCTAAACTCTAGTCTTCCTCTTTTATTTGGAAGTTCTGTGAATTTGGAAAATTGTTATAAAGTGATAAGTAAAAAAAAAAAGCCATGCGAGGGTCAATGCTAATCAGACAGTTGAAGATCTAAGTAAGAAAGAATAAAAGATTTAAAATTTATCCTGCTTATCAATTATATTTATAATCTTAATCTCTTTTGGTTAACTGGCCAAAGGATTTCCTGAATTTATGATTTCTTTTTTGTTAAGGAAAGAAAAAACATAAAATTAAATGGAAATGATATTAATGAATACATATTTTATAATAAGAATTACTTAGAATGGACATCAAGGAGGCAAACATTTGCTACATATACATGTTCTTATACCTTATATTGAAAAAATAAGAATTGCAAATTTATTTTATTTATTTTATTATTGTTCTATTAAAGTTGTCCCAATTTTCCTCCATTGCTCTCCTCTGCCCCTCCCCTCCCCCCTCAGTCAGTCCCCACCCTGTTGTCCATGTCCGTGGATCATTTATAAATGTTCCTCGAGTAGACCCTTCACCTTCTTTCCCCTTTATCTCCCTCCCCACTTATCCCCCTGCCCTTTCCCCTCTAGTCACTGTCAGTCTGTTCTTTATTTCCACGTCTGGCTCTGTTTTGCTCATTTGTTTGTTTTGTTCACTAGGCCCCTCTTACAGGTGAGATCATAGGTATCTGTCTTTCCCCTCCTGGCTTGTTTCACTTAATGTAATGCTCTCCAGTTCCACCCATGCTTTGCGAAAACAGAGGCGCTCCTTCTTTCTGCCGCGTAGTGTTCCGTTGTGTAACCGTACCGCAGCTTTTGATCCACTTATTTACTCATGGGCACTCAGGCTGTTTCCAGCACTTGGCTGTTATTGCCTATATGCCATTAAGATTTTGTCACTAAAATAGAATTTAGCCTGAATTTTTTATTGTACACCTCTGAAATTTTTGCCCTTCTCTTATTAACTGAATTTCATAGCCATGCCATTGTTAGAGTGTGAGATTTTTTGCAAGTCCAGCATGTAACTCAGGCTAGCTGGGTTTTCATATTTCCATGGGTGAGATGGTTTGGAAATGGTGCATTTGATTCCATCTCTTCAGGATTTCAATGGTCCTGTCTCTTTCCCAGGCGACTGATCTCTGTTTTTGTTTGTTTAGTTGATTGGTTGGTTTTCAGTTTAACTTTGCTCTTTGGAAGGAGTTTCTGGCCACTAGTGTGAACTTTCTAGTGGGCATGGGAAAACTCGAAAATACTAAAATATATTCCGTTGCCATTTGTACTCATTGAAAACTGAGGCAGAGTTAAGTGAGCAAGAACATTTGTTCATTGCAAATCATTCTTAGTGAAATTTTCTCCTATTGTGCAAGAGTCACGCTTAAAAGGTGGCAGCAGAACTAGCTGCAGTTACCTCCCTAATCAGAAATGGAAGTAACGTGTTTGTGAACAATGTAAATATGTTTTAAATAAACAGTTGGAGCTAAATCAGTAGGTTACACATTTGATAGGAGAGGACATAGCTACTAATTATAATTCTCAACGCGTTAAATGATACTCATTATGTAACTTTATGAAGTTAGCCTTTTCTACAGGAAGATACAAATATTTAGAAGAAGAGCCAGAGACCCTGTAAAATATGTTTTACAGGCCATATGATTCAATAGAAATTAGGTTTGGTAATTAAACACTTATAATTTCTAATTTCTCATAAAGCTTTGTTTGATATTAGGTCATCCAACTTTTTTTTTTTTTAACTGATCAGTTATTAGGTTTTTCAAAAGAAATTTAGAACTTCATTTTGTGAGGATAAAGCCCGTTTGTGAGAGAAAGCACAGAACAGAGGTAGCCATGGAGCTGAGGAACGGCTTTGATTCTGGGCAAAATCTGCGAGTCCACGGCTTTCTGATCCACCTTGGGTTGTGCCGTAATCTTGTATTTCTCCTTCTCGGTGTCGAAGACCTCCCCCTCCCGGTGTCTGGGCTTGCGCAGCTTCTGCTTCTTGAAGTGTAAGCATCGGTGAGATGCTTGGGGATTTTCACAGCACTGATATCAATTTGGGTGGAGGTGGCAATGACACATTTCTGGAGTGTTCTATGCCGAGAAACTCTTAAGGGCCAGAGGTCCAGTCACAAGTAGCAAGTCACTGCTCAGCTGCTTCAGGAAGACCACCCTGTGGCCTCTGTGGTGCCCCATGAGGGTGACCAGAAGGGCCCCGGGAGTGATGCCGGGCCTGTAGTTTACTCACATGCCGACTGAAGGGTTCCTTGCTGTGGCTCAACAGCTTGCGAGGCACATCTTCAGTAGGACGGTGTCTAGGCATTTTGCGACCTTTAACCACTCGGGTACCACCATTCTTGTCGCCACCAACTGGCTTTGTAACAGAAGCCATAACTTTCTCCTCCTTTTTCTTTTCAATCCTGGATTTAGGTTCAGAATACTTCCTCTCGTACATGGCCTTTCGGGAATACGTAGCTGACCTGGAATACCTGCCAATTCCTCTGACCAGGACACGGTTTCGGCTGCAGTGGGGCTTCCCCTTCTTAGGCACCTTGACCTTGAGGTTACCTTTCTTTACCTTGCCACCAGCGTCAGCCTTCTTGGCTTCAGGTTTCTTCTTCTTAGTGTCCGGCTTCTTGGTTTTTTCACCCACCATCTTGCAAGTTGGGAAAAAGCAGATCATCCAACATTTTAAGAGATTCTATTGGTTACGCACCATGAAAAATTGTGGGTAATTAATATTATTTATATTATATTATTAATATTTGGGAATGGTTGTAAACCAGTTCTATTATGTTTTTTAGAAATATTAATCAAAATCTCACCCGGAATGTGAAGCCCCTTTCATAAGTCACCTCCTTCGTGAATGTTGTTGGTCTCTTTGTTCTGGTATCCTGTAGAATTATTATTATTATTTTTTTGCCACACAGTTTTGCTCTTAATCATGATCAGTTTCATCTGTTTAGTCCTTTTCTGCCAGTCATATTATATTTATATACTGTGAGGTACTTTTCTTAATCAGTGCCTTGCACAAAGGGGGAAAACACATACATTCGTTCAATAGATATATGTTCCTTAATTGCTGAGTGAACCTCAATGTAACACTAACAAACTGGAGGGAACATTTGAGTCACTACCTCATTTTTCATGTTTCCATGTTAACTTCAATGGTTTATTTGAATTACATCAACAATTTTAGATTTCATTGTGTAAGTACTTTCTTTTCCACTTGTAACACATGTAAGCATGTAACTGCTTGCATTTAAAACCATATTTTATAACAAAATCTGATCATTGTCTCATGAAAAATATAGAGAGAAGTCATGTTTAAACTATTGTCTAAATTAGTTCACCCTGACTAAAAATTATGTCATGGGAGTGAGTTTTGCAGAATTTTATGAAATAGTTGAAAGCAGTTTATCACTATTAAGGTGACACTGTGGCTGCTGAAATTCCAAATGCTGCCACTTTACAAAGGCATAAAAGTTGGATTAAATGGGGGAGTATTTATTTACATGGTAAGAGTTTAAGGTTTTGTTTAAAAGGTACTATTTTTCTATTTGCCTGTGAACAGAACACATTGCCTGTGGATTTTATTGGCTGTCCTACGGGGAGGATCATTAGAGATGAGGAGAGCAGGCATCCGGGTTAAATTTGGGCACATTCAGTATGGAACTGACATTTCCTGCGTAATCAGATGTTGCCACGTAGAAATCGAAGGGCCTGACAGAGCCTCCTTTTCTCCTTCATGTTACGTCTGTGTGAACATTAGATCTATTCATTTGTCTTCTCTGGCGTCAAGAAAGGGAGACTGTCTGTCACTAATGAGTCCACATCACCAGAGAGAATATTGAAATGAGGAAGGAAATATTTCTCTAGGTGATTGATGAAGTCCCTAATGACTCAAGTTACTTCAGTAAATATGAAATTGATATTATCATAATCATATGCTCATCATAACCCTTTTTAACATGTACAAGGTGACACAGGTATTGCCATGTTTTTTTTGCCATCAGTAAAATGTGGAAAAGCTAAATTTATCTAATTATATGAAATTTCTTATACAGTTTGAATGTCTAGAAACATCTCAAATTTCAGAAGAATCAAATAACAAGTATTATTTATTAGTAGGATGTGTAATCTCAATAGAATATGCAAGTGTGAGAGCAGATCATTTCACTTGTGAATGTCTAGATAATACATGTATTTTAAATACAGTACTATAGGAGTTACTTTATCTTTTTTGTCATACTTTATAATATAATGAGATATTAATAATAGCTAAAATTACATAGTGCTTACTGTGTGCTGGGAATTGTTGTAAGGGTTTTATGTATATTAATGTAGCTAATCCACAATAATGGCAAGGTACTATTATTGTTCCCATTGAGGTCTGGACCAGACAACATGGATTATTTAACCAGTTCGAGGCTTAGTTTCTTTATCTGTAAAATATCAAGAACACTTCATGAGTTTATTTTGGAAAATAAATAATGGGTCTAGCATTAGGTACCAGCACATAAAAGGTACTTCATAACTTTTGCTCACTTTCTTGTTTCAATGAACTGATGACCAGAAGGAGATTTAGTTCCTAATTATCCATCATACACTTTTGTACATGATATCCTGAGAGATCTTTGTGGTCATACGGTGTCTGAAACATAGTAGGTACTCAATAAATGTTTGTTGTGTAAAAGAATGAAAACACACACACACAAAAATTTGCCCGAGTACACTAAATATACCAGTGGTGAAAAATGTCTTAAATTGTTGCTTAGGTAATTCAGTGCATTACCATTATCTTATTAATTTGTTCGCAATAATTAAATCACCTTTAAAAAAAGTTCTTGGGTCTTTTCTTCGAGAATTTCCTACCAGAGGCATACCAGCAACAAATCAGACCCGATGCCCACTTACCGGAAATATAGGTTACAGCAAAAGTAGGTTTACAGTAGAGTTTTTCCCTTGTATTATCATTTATTAATTATTGTATTATTTTCCGCATGAACAGCTGTAAAACAACTTTTGCTCCCCTTATGCCTTCTGTACGGGAATATGACATCGGAGACTTTCAGGAGTTAGGCAAGATTTTATCTTCCCTCGTCTTTGTAGGCAGAGTGTGGGCCATTTTCATGGACACCTGCAATTAATTTTGCCCACTTACTATTAATAGGTGATGACACCTAAGTCTTAAAGTAGTGTTTATTTTTTTTTATTCTTAGCATCACAAGCAATGTTTAATTTTTTAAAACCATAGGTGAGAAATTATAAAAATGTGTGTATTTTGCTTTGTTATGATTGAAGTCTGAAGAGCGGATCCATACCTTCACACCCCATCACACGCCATGTTCCCATTGCTCTGCAAATGAAAAACAAGGTGTTACTTTTGAGGACGAGGATGGTGTTGACGGTGGGGGTGGCGATGGGAGTGACGTTGATGGTGGGATAATGTTGACGAATGTGGTGGCGAAAAGAGACTGGAAACCTACTTGGAAACCAATTACTTCTCTTCAAAGCCAAAGATTACGCTCTGGACTTTGATAGGGTCGAACTATGGCTCTTTAACCCCTGTTCCTGCTCCATTAAAACTTTATTAAAACAAGGGAAGCTTCATTCTAGGAACTTAAAAAAAAGAAAACTACTGAAATAATTATAGTGAAGCCTATCATATCCATATTTCAATTAATCAAGCAGAACCTGTATCATTCTGACCATTTTTATTCGACTTATTTTGTGGAAATCCAATTTTGCTTCCCTGTGTCTGCTCACGTCCTCTCTGATTTTCTTATCAGCAGCAGGAATATTCTTTCCAGGGTGATGGTAAGTTTCTCACCTTCTGTGGGGTGATGTCATCCCATCTGTATGTTGCATAGAGACTCATTTCGGGACCGTGAGCAACACCCTGTATCCAGGCTTTATTTGAGAAATGACCTCTTAGCTCTCTGCATCCTGCTTTGGGTAGCTGAGATTTATTTTCACTTTGATATCCGAACTGCAGAGCATACCAGTGGGATTCTTGCTGGGAGAAACGCCAGGTCAGTTCTGGCAGACTCCATCGGAAGAACCACATTTAGACAGAAATCGCAAGATCTGCGTATCTTTGCAGCAAGCAGTCCTATGTCAAGACATGAGAAACATTTTATTTTAGGAAGATGGGTCTGAATAAATGCGGGTATTCAGCAAATCCCAAAGAGAAAAAAAGTGTTCATTCCTCCCCATCCCCTGAAGATTGTCTATGACGCCCCCACAGCATGTGTAGTCACCCAGCATTTCCGAAGTGATGGACTCCAGATGGAATCACAATTTGAACTTAGTGGCCATGGCCAGCCTGACCTTGACCTCACACATTTCTCTAGCCCTACGTTCACCAAGAAGAATCTGCAGAATAATGAGACTATCAACCAAGTCCACAGGCTGGAAAAACCCTTATAACATTAACATTTGAAAACCATAATGTAAACAGGAAAAAAAGGGGGACAAATTGTAAGCTGCTAGCAGCTAGGCAGTAATTAGGTTTGCTCTGGGGGTAGTTGCCCAGTCTTGCAGCGCCACTTTGTACCCTTCAAGGGTATGGAATCCCACAGACTAAGTTTTCTTAGTGAAACTGAGCCACAACTTGCGGACTAATTTATAGTAAAGATATATCATAAGTATATCCAAATCTAACTGATTGGCTGAATTTTTCAAATTTCTTTGTAGTGAAAACCCAGTTAAGTGGGAAGCCAACGCCATGCATATCTGTTTGGTGTGTCAGTGTGTCTGTCTCTAGATGTTAGCCCACAGCTTGGAACATAATAATTGTGCAAAACAATCACATTATTGAATTAATTTATTCTTGTTGATATTCATGACATCTATTTCAAACACTGCAAAAATGAATTTATTTTTATTTATCTTAACAAGTGGAGGATATTTACACTAAGACAATTATTTAATATATTTTATGGTCCCTTTTTTGAAAATTGGGTCTTACTCAGTAGTACTCTAGATATAAATATGTAACTGATTAGACCAGCTATCTCAACTTCCCAGTTACCTCAGAGAATCTCTGTATCATTTTTTACAATGAATTTCTGATTTACCATTTCATTTTCAAAGGTCTTTTTTTCTGGCCATAATAGTGAAATACAATTGGGACTTCGAATCATTAATATTTTCTCTGAAGTTGGGGTCTATGAATCTATGAGAATGAGGCAGATGATCAATGTAACAACATCCCGAGGGGCCGACAGGCAGAAAAACTCTGAGTCAAGTTAGAGTTTAGGAATGACCCTGTGTTCCGCCAACAGTTTTAAGTGTCTGTTGTTTTCAAGTCACAAGATAACATGCAAGGGGTGTGAAATATAGAAGATAACGCAGTATGAAATAATATGAAAGACATAGACTCTACCTCCGCAAATTTATCATCCAATAACTAAAATGAGAAAGAGCAGATCAAACAAAGCAGTCAGGAGAAGTTGTGGTTCCACACTTGTGTGCCGTGTATGGAAAGAGGCAAAACGACCCCATCTAGGGCCTCTGCCTGCAAACAGGTTTATATTGAAGTTCCAGATTGGCAGACCGAAGCCCGTGGTCAGGCGGTGGGAGCAGGTGGCCGCAGCTCCAGCACAGCCACTGGAGACACGGTATCAGAGTCAGGTACACTTTGCTCTCAAAGGCAATTGACTTTTCCTGCATTTGTTACCTTTGATTTCTCTCCTGCACTGCCGGGGCAAACCCCTGATGGGGGTCACCCTTCACAGTATCCTCCGTGACCACAGTCATCTGCCTACAGTGCCACCCCGGCCCCACCGTGGGGCACGTGAGCGCCACCAGCTGGTTCTGTCCTGCGAGTGCATATACGCCTTCACTTTGAGATCAGGGGTCTCCAGCAGCTGGAGGTGGACCAACCCTGCGTCACCATGTCCAACCACCAAAGTGCTGGCCGGGATGGACCTCGTGGGCGCCCTCGCCAAGTGTTGTGTGCAGATGGCCAAGGGGCAGCTGGTCTTCATGAAGCCTGTGGGCCGCGTTCTTCATCAGCCCGCGGCACAGCAGGACCACTGAGACCAGGACGGGCTACATGGGCAGGCACAGGGGCAGGGAGAACCTCGCAGTGTGGGTCTGCCCCGAGGGCACGTGGAACGACAGTGGGGACCTGCCGCCTTTCAAGGAAGGTGTCTTCTTCCTGGCTGTGCAGATCCAGTTGCCCCTCACCCTGGGGTGTACTTCACCTTCTACCCCCCAAGGCGAAGCTGTTTACCACAGGAACAGTCCAGGCAGAGGTGCTGGGTGCCATTCCCACAGGGGCCTCCTGGTGGCCAGTGTGCCCAAGCTTGTGGACACCTGCCACCAGGCCATGAAGACCACCTTCTTTCACATGTCTGAGACGCCCCAGGAGAGCAGGACCACTGTAGGCCTGGGGCCCAGCCTACCTGGTGGCCAAATGGACGGAGGGACCACACTCCATCACCTCCCAGATGCCAAACGCTACCGCGTTCTACTCCCGCAGCCCTCCCACTTCCAGCCTTTATCCGGGCCCCTTAGTGCCACGAGCCCTGGATCCAGGAGCCTGACATGCTGTCAAAGGAGAGTCAGCAGAGTCTCCTTGGTCTCTAAGGGCAGACCCACGCCCACGCCCACCTTCGTGCCTTCAGGATCCAGGGGTAGGAGCAGGCTGCAGGGCTCCAGATGAGCGAGGCCTCAGAATGAGCCTCAGAAACCAGGCCTTCTGCCCTCCTGGCCCAGGCCTGTGGCCACAGCCTTCAGACCCTCAGAGAGAGGACGGGCTCTGGGGGGTCTCGGACCCCTGTACAACCTGGGCTCAGAGAGTTTGAAAGCAGGGGCTGCCTCTCCTCCCCGCCTTGGGGAACCGGTCTGCTGCATGGGCACCGCACTCAGTTGATTGTTACTTTTTATCCATGAACTCTTGGAAGGACGAAAGAAGAAAGTGGGGGAGGGGTGGCGGTGAGGAGCCTGCCGGTCTGCTAGCGGAAGAAGCTCCTACAATCAAGGTAAGGTGGCATGTCACTCTACATGTTTCTTTTTATTTGCAGAACTGCCCAAAGTCACGGTGATGCCCAAGAACCAGTCTTTCACAGGAGGATCTGAGGTTTCCATCATGTGTTCTGCGACAGGTTATCCCAAACCAAAGATCGCCTGGACAGTTAATGATATGTTTATTGTGGGTTCACACAGGTACTGGGTTTGTATCATGTTCTTTGTTTTTACTGAGTGAGAAAAGTGAAGGAAATTTATGGAAAAGGCTAATCTGATCAAACCCCTGTTGTTAAGGGAGGTTTGGCCAAAATCCACAGTTTTAGATTTTCTAAATAGGCCAGGAAATGTCAATAAAACATAAACTATAAAATGTCAATAAATAATGAATCTACGGGATTTGAGGTCCCGAAGTCTCGAATTCAATAGCTGGGATCAGGTGCTCTTCGACACTTCGTGTTGCAGACGTAACCGCGACACTTGGTTTACTTTGAATATTTGAAATGAGGATAACAAACTTTCTGTGGGGTGAAGGAGTGTGCAGGTTTAGCCAGTCGGTTAAAGGCGTGGTCCTGGGATTTAACAGGGGAGAACAGAGGCAAAGGACAGAATGGTAGCTCTAATCGAAGTGTGTGCAGACTTTCTTTGTAATCCCCATTCACGTTTGCCACACTCCATGGAAATGTATTTTTTTTTCTACTCGATGCTTTTAAAAGACATTGAGTCCTCTCATGCTCAAAGAGCGTAATGAACATGTGGAACATAAGCAGTGAAGTTTCCCGCTGTTTGGCTTCCGTTACTCTGGGCTTCGCATGAAGAGAGGCGTGCAGGTAGGAGCCAGATTCTGTGTCGAGGCCCATTGGCGACACACTGTGTGTCACGAGGCCTTGGATCTCCCACGTTTTCGTTGGGAGGAACCATTTAGCATCGCGGTTCACGTAGAAAAAGATGCCTGGGTTCAAATTAATAACTACGTCTGACTTTGGGTGAATTGCAGAACCTCTTTGCTCCTCTGAAAAACAGAGATAATAATAGTATGTAACTTTATTGGGTTGTTTTGAAGATTTAAAACATTGATAAATGTACAGCTCTGAGAGCACTCCCTGGCTCGTAGCAAGTACTGGATACCTCGGATTTATTATTATTACTATTATTATTATTATTATTATTACAGTTGTGCTTATAAAATGGTGATGTTCATCGTTTCAACTTTCACCATCAAAAATATAATTCTAAAATATTTTAATATATTTGGAAGAAAGCTTCTTTGATACAATTATTAGGGTATTTTCAATTTTATTTTCTTTGTGTCCATAGGTATAGGATGACCTCAGAAGGCACCTTATTTATCAAAAATGCAGTTCCTAAAGACGCAGGGATCTATGGTTGCTTGGCAAGTAATTCCGCTGGGACAGATAAACAGACTTCTACCCTCCGATACATTGGCAAGTACAATCAGTTTAAAAGGCAATTAAAATAGGATGAATGTCATATTAAATGTATGACATTTACAGCAAAAGTGCTTTGCTGAAAATATTAGGAATGAGTTATACCTCGTCTTGTGATTTATTATTCATTTTCACACCATGATGAAAGCAAGTATTAGAACTAATTTAAGTTAAAAGTCAGGGAGTGAACAGCTTTGTTAAGAAATCAAGGAAGCTTCCAGAGTGCGGGAGATTCTCGGATTGTCCACAAAGTTGTCTTTTCACGGTCATCTCTTTCCTGCAGAATTTCACTTACTAATTAATAAATTCAGCATATATTCTAGTTTACCTAAACTTCTATTTTATATTTTCTACTTATAATCAAAGCTGTTTATAACATTTCTGTCATAACTACATGTTTACAGCATTCTTTTCATTTATCTTTTCTATGTGTTACTTTCACTTTCATCTTCAGTTTTCACCTCCAAACTCAGACACTGATTAAAGATGCTTTCCTGACAATTATCCAATAGCATAATACTCTATAATGTAATAGAGTATAATATATCCTAGTATATGACATGATATGACATGATATTCTAATATATGTTACACATTATAATAATATAGAATATAGCATTTTCTTTAATTTGGTATTCCTTAAACAAACAAAGGCCAGTGGCATAGATGTTCAGTGTTAGCTTGTTAACTGAGTAATTAATGGCCTTAAACAAACAAAGGCCAATGGCATAGATGTCCAATGTTAGCTTGTTAACTGAGTAATTAATGGCTATCTGCCATTCATAGTAAGGTAGTAAAATAGGCAGTGGAAAGGAAGAGGGTATAGAGTTACAGCTGGTGTGTATAGATGAGGGAGGTAATGAAAGTGTCATAAATATTGCACCAGAAAGCTGGGAAAGAAGCGGTCTCATTTATAGAAGTGAGGAAGGCACAGGACTGACAAGTTGGGAAGGGAAGAAGGCTCAGATTTAGAGGTAATTGAAAGAGTTCACAGAGTACGCAGAGAAAGAGGAAACAGACAGTTGGGAATGTAGACAGGGGGTTGAAACAGACTCTGCATTGCAGAAATGAATTTTGGTTCATTTTCAAAAAAGCCAAACTGTTGGGCCCAATTATATAACCTATTTATCACTCAGAATATGTAAAATGCAGTGCTAGAGACTGTGGAGTGTAAACTTTTTAAATGTATGTTACCCAGAGTCCTTAATTTATAAGAGCTTGCATAATGAGAGTGGATATACTTAAAGACATATAATAAGGCAGACAAATAAGTATTACAGTGGAAGGTAGGTGGAGGGGAAGGGGATTTGCAAAGAGTTCTCAAAAGACACAGGATTTAAGCTCAGTGTGGAAGAATGAATGGGATTTAAAGAAAAAGTTGTGGCAAAGAGCATTTCAGGCAGAGGAAACATCTTTAGCAAAAACAGAAAGGCAGTAAGGTGTGTTTTAGACCACCAGTGTAGCGCCATACACTGTGATGAGTAAGAAACTGTGATGGAGGGTAAGGTTATGTGACCAGTTAGGATTTTTGAAAGCCAAACTTAGGAAATTATGAAAAACTAACAAACAAAGCAGCTCAGTTGGTTCAAGCATCGTCCCAATATGTCAAGTTTACAGGTTCAATCCCCTGTCAAGGCACATACAAGAAACAACCAATGAATGCATAAATAAGTGGAACAACAGATCAATGTTTCTTTCTCTCTCTCTCTCCATCCATCCATCCATCCATCCAACTCTCTCTCTCTCTGTCTCTCTCTCTCTGTCTCTCTCTCTCTCTCTCTCTCTCTCTCAAAAAGAAAATCAATAAATGAAAAGCTGAAGGTTTTCTAGTACAGGAGTAATATGATCTTTGAGAAGCTAACTCTTGTTTAAACCAACCTCGGTTCAAGTTAGAAAGTCCTAAAATGTCCAATTAAAAGAAAAACGTGTGAGTGACTTGTAGCATTTGGCAATGGGGATGAAGTAAACAGAGCTAAGGAAAGAAATTTAGAGAATGTCCATAGTTAGCATCAAAGGGAACAACATAGTCAAAACTGGGAGACTACCTTTTAAAGATGAAAACTTTAACCTTAGACCACAGCTACCTCTCTGTAGTTAAACATGAATATCCTTAAATCACATACAAAATGTTACATATAACATTTCAGATTCAATTGCAGTTGTATTCTTCCCTAGGACTTCTTCCCAGGTCCTAATGTAGTCAAGATGGTGTTACCATCATTGCTTTTTTGCTATATTTTTATTATTATTATTATTCTTTCTGCTCCTTTAGTATTGTTTCTAAAAGATGTAGTTCATCTTTCCAAATTTTTTCTTTTCTTTTATACCTCTTTTTTCATAAAGACTGTTCAATTAATTTTCTAAAATTTTGGGACTGTTTTATCAGCATTGTTTTTGTCTAATATCTTTTTTTGTGGGGCCTTAATAAATAATCGTTCCAGCACACACATCTATTGTGCATATGCTTGTAAGAGTTTCCTTCTGTTTATAAACAGTGAAATGGCCACAAACACATGAACAATGATAGACTGTTTTATTGGTTTATTTAGTAAGTGTGGACAAGGTGCATGTGGCACGGGGGCCAAACAGTAACCGCTTGCATGTTTGTTGTCTTCAGAGTCCCCGAAGTTGATCGTAGTGCAGAGTGAGCTCTTGGTGGCCCTTGGGGACACAACAGTTATGGAATGTAAAACCTCCGGTGTCCCTCCACCTCAAGTGAAATGGTTCAAAGGTACGTTTCTTAAGTCTGTTCATGTCTGGACTTAGTTTTGTTTTGTCTTTTTTTTTTTTAACAGTGATTTGTTAAAAGTTTGTTTTGGTGTGTGACTTAGCAGCCCCGTAAAATGTGTTTATGATCTCACTAGAGACAATAGGTTAAAATCCTGAACTTGGAATTTCAGGATTTGCCATCTGGTGTGGATTAGAGGACCGTGAAAATCAAAGCAGGAAAAGTTCGCCTTTGCTAATCCAGCTGAACATTCTCTTTGTTAGTTTAGGATTGTTTCCTGTGAAAAATTGTCCAAGAAAATTGTTTGGTTAATGTTTACAATAACTTCACTGATTTCAATTCACTTTTAAGATAATGGCTCTCACGATTAGAAGGTTTTCTAGATTCTCAAGGATACTTTCTATAAAATGTTCAAAGAAAGACACACGTTGAAGCTTAAAACTGAATGGCATTGGCCATGAATGTGTATCTTGCCTGCCTCTATGTGTAACAGAGATTACACCCCTGTGATCCTCTAATGAAAGGACAACAATGGGCTGCCTGTCCTTAGAATCCACCTGGGTCCTGGTCCAGGCTCAGATGCTGACAGTGTATGTCTGTGCGGAACATCCTGCTTCTGTTTCTGTCTCAGTTCTTCCAACTCAGGAGAAAGAAATATTCCCACAAACACCCTAAAAGGGAGGTTGCTAGGATTATTGAGATACTGTTTCCAAAATACTTTTTAATCTTCTGTATGAAAAATGCTAAATAGTACAAAGCACTATTGTTATGATTCTGTTTGTTCAGTCACAGACATTTCCATAGCAACGGGTTGATGTCATAATCACAAAATTATTAATTCACCTCGAGTTCAAACGCTTGGGGAACATGAGGTGAAAGAGAAACGCTTTGTCTAGAAAACAAACACTTTTAAATATCACAAATCAAAAGCAGGGAGGGAAACTAGGAGATGATACCATTTTTAATGTTTCCCATGGAAAATGATATTTAGTCTTTATGTTTTCTCTGATAAGAAAGCATTTCTAGATTTGCTTCTTAGTTGGGTTTATTCCAGTGAACATAAACTAATTCTACTTATTTAAAAATGCTTAAATCTTTGAATTATAAAGGAAATAGATGTCAATTTTGAGTTCACATCATAATTAAACATCTCCCAAAAATATATTTATAGAGGCAATGCTTCTTTCTTTTATATGTCAGTCACTCCTGTATGTTAAAAATAAAGAAAATTCAAAAGCAATGGAACCTGCTGATTTCTCTGCAGTCACAAAGAAGGTCTTTTATTCTCCAAAATCGAGGCTACTTTCCTGAACGGTAACTTAGTCACCATGGCAGCCCTGGTTCCAAAAATGGCACGAAAGCTAAAGGAGGAGTTAGGGAGTCATGCAGCCACCCCGTGAAAAATTTTAGAATTGACCGCCTTTTAGTTTCTTCTTTCAACTGTAGGTGTTGGCGCTTAATGGGACCAGTAAATAATATCCCGTTTCTCTAAGTTATGACCCAACAGAGCTAGAACTTGTGCATCTAATAGTGACAGTCCATACTGGAGAGTGCGCTGTGGTGTTCATGTACAGTATGTGGAGTGGCCCTGCTCCCCAGTGTCAGGCCAGCTTACTTTCATACTGCCACACAAGCAGAGCCTGCATCATCAAGAGCAAAACGAGGGGACAGCTCGTCTATGTGCAGACTGCTCCAAAAAGGGAGGAAGAAGGGGCAGCCGAGCCTCCCTCTCTCACCTCCGCAGGCGGGAGACCCCAGGAAGCTTAGCGAAATCTTCCCTGATGGAAACCCCATGGGTGAAGGAGAATGACTACCCTGATCATAAGAATACTTGTTCTTCATACCATTTTTTTCAGGCAATTCTGATTGAATAAAGTTGATGGTTATTGATTCATTCAGTTAGTTGTTATAAGAACCTGAGATCAGCCTTAACACATTTTCAAGTGCACAGTAGTGTTAACTGCAGGCCTTACGTGGTATGGCAGGTCTCTGGAACTTGCTCGTTTTGTATAATTGAAATTTTATATGAGTTAAACAATAACTCCCCCTTTCTCCTGCCTTCCCCGACCCGCCCCAGCGACCAAGATGTATTAATACATTGTATTCCATTCAGACCCTCAGGGAAATGGAATTTCGTTAGTGCAAATGGCCAGCAAAACTTTAGATTGTTCATGTTTAGAAGTGAGCAACATAAAGTAGGCTCAAAGGAGAATCAGGGACAGTATTAAAATCTTACATAAAGGATATTCTGCTAAAATATTTTTAAAAACGGATTGATTTATTTAGATCAGTAGTTCTTACCGTTTAGTTACTCGGGAATCCCTTCAGGTCCCCCACAGTTCTTTGCAGGGAACCCAGGAGATCAAAGTTATTTTCCTAGTGGTACTCAGATGTCATGTGTCTTTGGCACACTCACTGGCTCATGAGCGTATACTGGAGATTTTGGAGGCTCTGTAACATGTGACGTCTGATAAAGTGAATGCAGAAGCAAATTTGAACACTCAGCTGCCTTTTATTAAGCTAGAGATTATTCTAGACAGTTGAAAAAATGTGAAACAATGCCACTTTTCTCACTGACTGTCTCTTGTTTGAGGAAATGTAGTTACTTTTTCATAAGATATGTTCATTATGTCAAAATTTCATGAGTTGGTAATTATAAAAGAAATTCATACATTTACATTTTTTTCCATTTCATTTTCTAAAATGCCAAATACAAGCACATATAATCCATAACCAAACTTTGTAAAGTCCCCAGTAATTTACAAAACAACTGTTCAGACAAACATTTTTGAGAACCATTTAATTTCCATCAACTGTTTAAAAGGATGCCAAGAATAATGATCTCTCTGTTAGTCTTTAAATTACAGAGGCCAGAATTAAATTTAAATTATAGCTGGTAATGGTGATTAAATCCTACAATAGATTGTCAGGAAAATTTATATACAGGGTTTGGTAGAAGTAAGACCTGCTCGAGTGTGGTTGGTAGGGTAATATGGGTGTAATTATTTATAGTTTTAATTTGAACATTTCACCTAAGATGTCTTATGGTGTGCTTGAGTGTGACACTGTTATGTTATAGAATCACATGCTTATGATTTTGTAATAGAAAAGGGGTCTTATTTGTGCTGGACCCTGTATATACTATGTACAGCCTTCTTCTAATATTATATTGAAACTACAGCCTATTTCATTTTCATTGGGAAGTTTGTGTTTTTCTACGGCTTCTCAATAATTTGATGACTAATTTTTTAGTAGAAGTAAAGAAAAGAGAGTCTGATGCAAACTTGATCAAACCAGTGTTTCTCGCTTTGCATTTCGTTTCATTACTGCTATTCTTCAACCATTGTTATTTTGGGGGGAAAAAAGTAACTAGGAAAAAGGTCTTTATTTCATCCTGTTATATTCCCTGACATATACAGAAGAAACAAAGGAGAAGCAAGTTCCAAAAATCTAAATGCATTTTAGTTGCAAATATTTTAGTTCCCTATGAACAGCTAGGTCACAATGCAGCCTCCCTATGTGGAGGGAAAGTTTATGTCAACATCATCTGCTTTTATTTATGACAATTTCCCAGAGGCACATAGACACGCCTTTAAAGTTGCTTCTCTTTCTCGTGTGGTCTGTAGTAGCAAGCTTGGGATGATTTGAGTTTTAAGTATTGGAATGCTGAAAATATTTTTGGCATTGGTGGTTGCTAATATAATTTTTTGGTGTGCTTGAAAGTTTATGGCACCTTTGACCTCTTCTCCTCCCAAAATTATAAAAACAAAAAGAGTATTGTCTGTTTGCTGCCCTTAGTCTATTGACTGGTGTTTTTCCTAGTGTCCTAGAGAATTACTAGTTCTGGGGATTCCTTTGCACGTTATAAAGTAAGGGAGTTACTTCTCTGGGCTTCGGCCCCGGATCACAGGACTAGGCTACTGCTACGTGACCTCGTGCAGAGTATCTTTTCCAACTTGGTATCTGGGCATGCGCTAAAACCCTAAGAGCAATGGCCCTAAAGTCCCCTGGATGTTTTCAGGATCTCCGTGGAGAGTTTACTATCACCCTTTACAAAAACAAATTAAAGATATAGACACTAAGCTGGCATTAAATACCACTACTAGGTATTTTTTTTTATGATACTTATCATTCTGGTTAATTCTGTTCTTAAGAAAGGAGAGAGCTGGAGGAGGGGAAGCCTAAGCCAACCTAACTTAGAGATTCGTTGATGTATTGCCTGCCTCCAAATAGGAATGGTTCTCAGGGGATTTGAGGTGCTGCAGGGACACAGAGCACAGACAGGTGACTCAGATATAACTAAGCTTTCTCGGCGCATCCCACCGTCACACTGAGGTCAGATTCAACACGTGGTTCCATCCCCCATGCATTTATCCCCTACCTGCTTCTTCTAAAACCCTCATAACTCCAACTTAAAGAACTTTGATGAATACAAGGTCTATCTGGAAAAAATGTAGCCATTGTTAACATAATGAGAATGGTTTACATGGCATTGATGTAACCTGGCAGCCAAGGAGAGTGGACTGGAATGCACATGCGTGAACAGTGACAACTTCACTGTACTAGTCAATGGGGGCAGTAGACGCCTTTAAGTGAGCATGTGTACTGTGTGTGTGGCTGTCACATTAAAAATGACTGAATAAGTAGAGCAATGAATCTGCATCACATTTTGCATTAAGCTTGAATGTTTCTCCACGGACTCTATTCAGATGATTCAGAAGGCCGCAGGTCTGGGCGACGGGCGATTGGCAGCTTCATCACCACAACGCGCCCGCTCATGCATCATGTCTTGTGTAGAGTTTTTTGGTAAAACATCAAATCACTCAGATGACTCAGCCCCCCTACAGCCCAGATTTGGTGCCCTGTGACTTCTGGCTTTTCCCAAAACCAAAATCACCTTTGAAAGGGAAGAGATTTCAGACTGTGGATGAGATTCAGGGAAACATAACAGAGCAGCATAAGGTGACTGGGAGAACTGTGTGAGGTCCCAAGGTGCCTACTTCGAAGGGGACTGAGGCATCATTGTCCTGTGTGCAATGTTTCTTGCATCTTGTGTCTTCTTCAATAAATGTCTCTATTTTTCATAGTACTTGGCTGGATCCTTTCCGGACAGGCCTTGTGATACAGATTTAGTGGAGGCATCGTGGAGATTTACATGACACCTCTCTTTGGCCATTGTCAGAAGTTCCTTATCCATTCTTCTACCACTAAGCTCTTCCCTAACCCTCTTTCGCTAGCTATAGTCCCTTCTTCCCCAGACATGCTCAGAACCCTCTCAGGCAGCTCACACAAAATCTAACAAATAGCATTGAGCGAATCAAAAACCTGGCCATTAGCCAAACTGAGAGCACCTGTGGTCTCCGAAGCATTTCCTGGGTAACTGAAATCCATCCTGCCACGTAGAGGGTGGAAATCTCTTTCCCACCTTCATCATCCAGTTCTCCATTCCCTCTTACTTAACACAGCCATGGTCACAGCCACCACCCTTTCCCAGTCCCCCAGCGTAGCTTCAAAGAGTTTGTTCTGATTTTGGTACATAAGCGTTAGGAAATACTTGTACATAAATCATGTAGGGCCAGATTTTTGGCCATACATTAGCCCTTAGAATCATACAGACTAATAAATCAGCTCAGTGCCAAGAAACACTTCATTCTTTCATTGCAAAAACATTGTTTAAGTGTCTGCATTGTGCCAGACACTTGTATTTAAAAAGTTTACAATCGGTTTTCTTTAGAAGTTTTGAAATCAAACCAATAGCAAGCTATGTAAATACTTCAGCGTTTCATGTTCTCCCCTTTGTTTTGACTTAGGGGATCTTGAGCTGAGGCCTTCAACTTTCCTCATTATTGACCCTCTCTGGGGACTTTTGAAGATTCAAGAAACCCAGGACCTTGATGCTGGCGATTATATGTGTGTAGCTGTCAACGACGCTGGAAGAGCCACTGGCAAGATCACTCTGGATGTCGGCTGTAAGCATCCCTGCGCTCACAGACAAATTTGTTTTGAAATGGGTCTGCTTTTTTTTTTTTTTTCTGTGCTCCTAACTTTGAAACAATGGGCTGGAAACATTTGCCAGAAAGGTAAAATTAGAGTTAGCATTTATGATTATTAATGTAATAATGGTAGTTAGCGTTTACCAAGTGCTTTCTATGGACCATGCGCTGGGTTAAGAACTTCTACGGGTGTTATCGCATTAAACGCTCATAACAATTGTAAGGGGAAGATACTATAATTGTCTCCATGGTGTAAATAAGGAAATGGAGGTGCAAACAGGTTAAGCCACTTGCCCGAGGTCACAGAGGTATAGAGGGTTGAGCCTGGATGTTTGAACCTAGGTTGTCTCACTTCAGAGACTGTGTAGCCTTCCCTGGTATATCATCTACTGCCAAAATTTTTTCAGTCCAGAATCATTCATTCTGACACCAAATTCCTAAGTAATAACATCTGGAGGCCATAAATTAGACTTTGGCCCTAGACATAATTTGGAGATGTTGATGACAGCAAAGGTAGCAGATTGTGCTTTTACTTTTTTTTTTTTAAATTCGCTAGCAATGACTCCTCAGTGTATAAAATAAAGTGCTAACTACAAATAAATGTCAATCATAATGTGAAGGATACAGCATGTGCATGACAAGTATCATCAGATTACTCAAGAAGTTTGATCCTCCCTCCTTTGTCTCTCCATCTCACGAAAAAAGAAGTTCTACACAATATGGTAACACTTGAAATAAAACAGAGCTTGCTTTGTAGGAAAAAGAACCTGGCAGCTTCATTTTAACAGATAATTCAAACATTTGCATCACTTAAACTTACATAAACTATGACATTCGTTAAGTTGTATTTTCATTTACGTACAATGACTTTCATGCCAAAGCTGCCCTTTTTTTTTTCTTTTTCCTTTTTTTTTTTTAAACAAAAGCTAGGAACTCTAAAGAAAATGCATTTTTAGGATAAAATAATACAAAACATCTTAGTTCTATTATCTTAATTCTTTAAATGAAAATCATGACCCTCTAAGCTTAATATTTTGTATCATATAAACTAATTTGTTTTTCTCGTGGGATCTTAAATGGTCCCCCTGCCCCTAGGCTGTCTGGTGAACACTCTGCCTTTTTAGTGATTATGCCCTTGGAGTAGAATCAACAAAGCTGGAAATGGCCTTAAAGACCACAGTAGAATCTGCCTAGGGTATATAGTAAGATATGTTGGAACCATGACTAAACTCTGTGGTAATTAAGAGAAGTGCCTTGGAAATAAGATTGGAATCTCTGGGTGGAGGGTATTGAATCTACCAACAGAGTGTAAAACACAACTAATGCTTTTAGAAATGTAAAGTCCAAATGAGGAAGGTCACTAGATAAAGAATTCTTATTTTCAAGAACTCTGCAAAGTACATTCCACGGCATTTTCCAGTTCTGCTTCTCCGTTCTTCTGGCACACAACATTTTTTTGGAGTTATCTAGCTCTGGAGGAAGAGGGAAAGAGCCTCAGTAATTGTTCCCAGCAAAGAGGGAATAACTCCCTCCCTCTCCTTCAAGAGAGAAAATGAAATATCTAACACATGTTAATTTGCTTACTTACTGCCTTCTTGATAATCTTTTTAGCTTCTGGACATTCCAAGTTCTCTCTTCCCACTAGCGATAAGCCATATAAGGATTAGGGCTCTCTCTGCTGGAGCGACGACTCGTGTTGGATTAGAAAGAGCCGTAGGAAGTGTTTCTTACGCACCCTTTATTTCTTCAGCTGAATTTTGTTTTATCCCCACTCACATTCAAGAGCTTTACTCTGTGACCCTTTCTAAGACAAAGGCTTTCTCAGCAGTTTTTCCAGTCATTGCTCCAATGAAACCATTATCATAAACTCATTTATTTACTTTAACCTTGATCATTGTTAACGAGTGTCAAGTATTACTGAAGTCAGTGCCTTGGGTTTCTGTCGTGCCTTAACTGTTCCCTCGTTTGACATTAAAGTCCTGATCATTGTACCTTACAAAGTCTGATTAGCCACATAAAACTGTTGTCCCATATCCTAGGACATATAGGATGTCACTGCCAAGCTCTGTGCAAATGACAGTGTGGTGATGGTTGTGATTATCACTATTAGGTTGAAAAGCAAGCAAAAAAGAAAAAAAAAGCCCCAGACTTTCCCCAGAATGTTATATAGTGGTTAAGACAACGGGCTCTGGAAAGAAACTGGGTTTTCTGCCCGGCACGGAACAGCACCTACCTGATGGGTTGGTTGCAAAGATGAAATGAGACATTACTCCCCACGCGCATTCGGCATGTCAGTGGTTGCTGCTGCTGTTCTGTGGCTGTTTAATGGTATGTGGATCAGTAGGTAAATATTAACTTCACAAATTGAGTGGACACTTTGATTCCTGGAAAATAATGTAGACGTGCATATATAACAGTGGCATGATATTTCAGATTAGGGTTTGAGCTTTTAATGTGAAAGTCATTGCTTCCACTTGATTTTTTTAAAAAGGTCTTGAGACAAGTTCAGTACCTCTATTAGTAGCACTTAAGATTATTCATTTTATTTGATTTTTTAGACTATAGGCACTTTATTATCTTTTTGCTTTTTAAAAATTTTTATTGTATTTTTTCCATTACCATTTAGTCCCCTTATACCTACCCACCTCCCTCGCAGTCACCACACTGTTTTCCATGTCAATGAGTCCTTTTACTTTTTGCTCTCTCTACCCCCTAAACTCCCTACCCTTTAATTCCAAAACCATTGGGCATAAATCTAAGTAGCTTATGACATAAGAAGAAAAATATGCTGTTTTCCACATCATGTAATTGTTTGGGTTTTCAGATTGTTTCTTATGGGCCTGTTACTTCACATCAGCTATATTAGATAAAAATTTTTGATTCTCTATTATTATAAAAAGACTTTAATGTTATTCTTGAGTTCTAGCTTCTTGTAGTGAGTCTCTTTTTTTGTATTTCTCATTATCGTGGCTGTAAGTTGTGGACATTTCAGGTCAACAGGGAAAGTTACCAGTGATTTTTATCCATTTTAAAAAGAGGTAGTGGATTCTGAAGTCATTTGGAAGAAAAGAAGATTGGCCACATCAAACAAGACATTGGCCTGGCAGCAGTTTTACTTGCAGCATTCCACACCACACAGGGCTTGCGTGGTAGACTGTGGTTTCATGTTTTGTGGTTTGGTAGAAACAAAACAGTATGTCCAGCCATGTTAGGAAAGAAAAATCTCTGTTTGACTAATATTATGCAAGAGTTGCCATAGAGGAGTATATTTAATTATCGCTAAAGGAACTAGAATAATGTTGTGGAATAAGTTTTGGAGCAAGACGGTCAACCTATTTGTAACTTTTATTTTTCACAATAATGTGTGCACACAGACACGTCTATCAGTAAGTGACAAAATGTATGTACATTAATATGTGCATTAACCCCGAGCAGTTGTCAAGGTGCTTGTACACAAGTATTTAAAGGATCACAGAAGATTCAACATAATCCTGACAGACCATATGCAGTAGCCAAAGTTGAAGTTAACAATAAATACATTAACTCTACGCTATATATGATCACTGATAATTGCTATTTGGATGATAACTACTTGCTAAATGATTAGTAAACATCCTCTCTCTTAACAGCATGAAATAAATGCTGGTATCCCCTTTTGTTCATGGGGAAGTTTAGACTGGGGGAGGTAAAATCATTTACCAAGTTTATGGACTAAGAAGTAGTGGAACTGCCATTTGAAACCACCTAATGGGGGCTGTAACTTCTCTAAGCACCACAGCCTCCTCTGTACATGTCCAGTGTTTTGTGCTACAGTCACTTGGGCTCCCTTTCCCTCAGTCTCTTAATCTGTTTACCATCCACCCAGTGTAATTCACTTGGAGTCTCAGTTGGCCGCACTCAAGACTGGGAAGCATTTAGGAGGCTCCTTGGCCTGAGTTAGGGGTTGCTCCGTTTTGGAGGTTCACTCGTCTTTGACACTGTCTTGGCAGCTTACCTGGTCAGCGCCTGCTGCTCTCATTTGCCTCGTTTTCTGATACCAGCACATATATCCCCTGCCCGAGAGCCTGTCTTGTACCCGACACTGTCCCCGAAGCTTCTTCCCCCCAGATGACTTCTCCTGGCTTAACTGAGTTTTACGGGCACAGCTCGAGCTTTGCTTATCCATTTATATTGCAGGTTGTTCTTGGCTTTCTTAGTTCTGAAAGTTCTAATCTGTCTCCATTTCCGCTTATGGCTGTGTTCTGTTAAGTCAGGAAGCTTGGTTTCCTCCCAAGTCCTTGGTTCATCCCTGGCCTCTGTATATCTTTTTGTTCTTCTGGATTTATTTTCTGTCCCATCTCCACATTCACCTAACCCTACTCTTGAGCCTAACACATCCTGAGACTTTTACATTTAACCTCTATTTTTCAGGAAAGCAGCCAGCTCTTTAATAAGTGACTACAATCACTTTAGGGAAAACTAGGCCTTAGACACCTAGAATGAGCCAACAATGAGTTATTTTATAAACTATTTTAAAATATGTTTATTTTGCCTATTATTTTTATAAGTCAAATTCCCATGTAGGTAGATTAAGAAAAATATAAACAGATACACTACTTCTTTTTAAAAACAGTGCTCGATTGTGGTTTTTGACTTATTTTATTGAGGTCCAAGAAACAAACAATAGGGTTTCTGAAATTGTCATGCTTTCTTGAAAATGCAAGTTAAAATGCACTGGATCAAGGTGGTTTTTATCATACACACTTCCATAAACACACACACGATTATTGTTAAAGTGTTTTAATACTGATTGAATCGTTCACAAAAATCTGGCAGCCATGTATAATGCACAGAGGCCTGTGTTCGTTGCTCTAAAAGGTAAAACTGTGGCTGCAAAATAAACTCTCTAGGGAAAGCCTAATAAAAGCATGACTGTGGCCACTGCTGTGAGAGTGGCACAGCGCGAGATCTCTGAAGCCTCAGAGAGGGAAGCAGTCACGTTTATTTGGATGTTAAGAGATGGCACCGAGGAGGGACCTTTCGACCTGGATTAAGGCAGTGTCACTCTTTCAAGAGCCAAAGTCAACAGCAGACTCCGCATTTGAAAGGAATGGCAGTAACACAGGTGCCCATGTGAGAAAGATCAGTCCTTCTTTGGAGGAGAGTGAGGAGACCCGATTGTCCAGAGAACGGGACCTGTGTCGGGACGCAGTGGGAGATGAGGCTGCAGCGTTAGAACGGGTTCTTTAACCTCGACACAGCGAGGGCTAGTGCTGCTCAGGAGACAAATGTACACCCGCGTCCCAGAGTCCCATTGAGAAGGGCACGTGGATTCTCTGTACCCATTTTTATTAGCCTGCTAAACAGCTCAACTATGGGCAGTGTAAAGGACTCATAGAAAAGGGGAGGCTTATAAAATAAGAAAGGATTGTGCCTCTGGAGTCAGAGCAACCTGATTTTCCTTCATAGCTCCACTGTTCAACTCCATGTGACACTTGGCAAATTCACTATGGGTGTCTGAGTTTCTTCAGCTATATAAATAAGAGTAATAATAGTATCTACTGAAGAGGTACCCCTCCTCGATACCTCCTCTTAGGGTTCTGCATGACCAGGTTTCATGAAGTACCTCCAACAGCACCGTATATATTTCTCTTTACCCAGTGTCTCTAACGTCATCACTCCTAGGTCTGGAGGGCATATTGAGAACCTCATGTATTCGGGCTCGCTGACAGCATCCTCCCTGTGTTAAGTTCCGGTGCTTTCCTAGGTGTGCCGTTCACATATTTCTAATTCTTCCTCCAGGCATCTGTGGTTACCTGAGTTATGTGGATAATTATAGCCTTCTTATCTATAATTTTATAATTTCTGAATCATCACATAGCTCTAAGATTTTAAGCACTCGTTTCTCTCTTTATAAAACACTGTAATCTGGTCCTTTAATTTGTATTACTAATTCTCAAGCTTAAATGTCTTTAACCCAAAAACGTGAAAAAATGAGGTGTTGGGAAGAAGAAGGTGATATAGGATGGATATAATTTGTGGTTAAATACTGTTAGCTTGTTGTGTAATGATCTGTTGAAGAATGGACTCTGCTATAAATTAAGTTCATATAAAAATCTGAGTAAGTTTTGGAAGGTGTCAAAAATATTTCATTTACAAGGCAAACTTATTTATAACAAAGCTTAAAGATTTGAGCATAACATAAAGATTTGAATATAACATTAATTAAAATTAGAAATAGATTTCTAAAATGAAAGATTTTATTTAAAGTAATTTTGATTTAAACTCTCATTCTTCATCATCACTTTGAATAGATAGTTGAAGTTCTTTGGGTCTCTATTCATTTATAAAGCAAAAAGAAATATCTTCTATTTCAATAGCAGACAGGAATACTTAATGGTAAATTTATACTATTATATGAATGAGGGTTTGATTCCCATTCAATTTGTTGACAGTTTAATAATTAAGTCTATATGCAATGTGCTTGTATACTATCCCAATGACCTTTTCTATTGTTGTTGTTGTTTTAAATACCTTCTAGCACCTCCAGTTTTTATACAAGAACCTGCTGATGTGTCTATGGAAATCGGGTCAAACGTGACATTACCTTGCTATGTCCAGGGTTATCCAGAACCAAAGATCAAATGGCGCAGACTAGACAACATGCCGATCTTCTCAAGACCCTTTTCAGTGAGTTCCATCAGCCAGCTAAGAACAGGAGCTCTCTTTATTTCAAGTAGGTTAAAGGAAATATATTTTTATACAAGTGTGTACATATACACTCATGTTTTATGCGCACGCGTCGCTCTGTTTGAAATAGTGACTTAAGCTTTGCCGACGCTTTTGGCGTTTGTGGCATTTCACTTTAAACAAATATTGAAGTCTTATGCTTGGGAACTTTCATAAATGAAATGATGTTTTATTTAAATATGTCATATCAAAAGGCTTATGAAGCAATGTGACTTCCACATGCCTCATTGTTTCTCATTGCAAAGAGAGGCACCTGGTCCTCTTAAGGTGGTTAAGTGATCACGTTTCATTGATTCCTGCACCAGCTACTGTAGAGAAAGGTAAAGTATTACTGATGGTGAATGTTAATTCTTTATTTTTGGCCAAAAATACTCAACCACAGGCATAGGGATCTTATACCCTGTGGAAATTTCTTTATTAAAAGCTATATCTATCTGGAGCAAAAGATAGAATGTCAAATACTCCATAATCCAGAAATTTTACCTGCAAGCTGTTAAGCCTCAGATATCTATAACCACTTTGTATTTTTTTCAAATAATGTTAAGAATATTTGGCTAGTGGCCCCAGAGGAGCAGAAACATTTAGATGATTAATTGGTCTTTCTAAAAAGGAATCGCATCTTTGTAATATTTTGCATCAAGCCTCTGGTAATTGATTCCCATGGTTATTAACAATATTAAATGTACATTAACTCCTTAAACTTTCAAATACAAATATAACTAATTACAAGAGCTTAAGTGTTCAACTCTGTACTAGGCTCTGTGGCAAAGACAGAAGTCAGATACGGGGTCCCACGTTCTGGAATCCACCGTCTGAGCACGTGACCACAGAAATATCTACAGGGAAATATTCATTGGATTGGGCCACATTGTGCAGGACCTGAATGGGTGGGCGGAGAAATGCAGTTAATGAGACTGTAAAGGAATCCCCTAACCTTCATAGACAGGGAAAAGCATGTGAAAATACTGTTGTAGAACAGCTCCTCTGCAGGACAGGAGGAGACGGGAGGGAAACGGAAGAGGAGGGCGGCTCATGCAGTTACAGAGGTAGGGCGATGGCGGGATGAGAAGCGGCTCAGAGGGAAACAAATTAGACCTGTAAACAAAGCAGTTAGAGGAGCTCAAAGAACAGAAGACTTAAAAGAGGGCCATGTATTGACCAATGGCTGCTCAGTTGTTCAAATTAAAACATTTAGAACGAAACTAGTGATTAGAAACTTAGTTCTCAGTAATCTTTTGTGTTTTGACACACATTAGTCCAAGAGTTGATAATATAAAAAATATCTTGCTTAGAAGCAGCATATGACTTATTAGCCAGGCGATGTGCTGCATTTTCCTTTGCAAACGAAGGTTTTCCCTTGTGGACACAGCCTGAGTTTTCCGGTGCTGCCCCGCAGTTGATACCCTTCTAGTTAACAGAGGAGTAGGACCGTTTTCACTATTCGTTATCTGACAGGGTACGGACCTGTTCTTAATGGAAAGCTTCATTTTTCCCTGTCAAAATCTTACCAATAGATTAAACTGTGTTTATTTTAATTATGATACTTGCAAAGATGGCCGTCATTCCCCTATTTAACATCTTCTCTTTCCTCTCCTATTGCTCACAAGACAAACCACAGTCTTTATAAGGCACCAGGCTACCTCCTCAGGTTCAGTCTCTTTCATGTATCCCCACAACCTGTAACCCAGTGGTCCTCCTCCTAGTCCCCCGACGCCCTTTTTCATTAAAAACATTTTATGATATTCTTTGTATTAGCCTGGAAAATTCCATGTATTTGCTCTCTCTACATAATAAAAATCATTTTAATATCCAAAATGTAGCAAAAGAAGGACAGTAAAGTAATTTTATTAAAACGATAGGTATTTCAATTACTCTGTAACTTCTCTCTAATGTTTATATAACATGCATACACATTTATGTACACCGCTGTGAACCTGACAGCTAAAATGCAGAGTGATACAGAAGTGTGGGATCGATGACTCAAAAACGCCAAGCTGGTGAACCGATTTTCTAAAATGGTGGATAATTCTTGCTAAAGTACTTTCTTTCTTCCACTTGCACAGAATTAAGTTGTAAGCTTATACAAGGAAGGGCAAAAGTAGGTTTACAGTTACGAGTATGCGAAACACAGAGTTTGTTCTTGTATTCTTATTTATTAATTATTGTATTATTTTCCATACAAACAACTGTAAACCCACTTTTTCCCCACCCTGTATAATTGCAAACAAAGTCATCAAATCCATGGATTTCTGAAGGGACCTTCAGGCGTCGTGCTGGACTTGGGGTAATTGTTCCTTTTGTGAATCCACTCCATGCAGTTCCCGGTTTCTGACCACCAAATACCAGTCGACTCCCAGTTCATTGGGCCGACTAAAAATGTCTCCCCAGCCCACCTGCCAGATACCCCTAGAATGGTGGTGCAGCGTCCCACTCCTCCAACAGACCACTGTTTTTCAGGTCATGCTTCTGCTTTCACAGCCCATAGGGTTTGGACTGCCCTCCTTCTACTCCACCTGCTGTTTAAGGTATAACTGAGATATCACATCCTATGTTAAGCCTCCCTGAACACCCCCACATGCCATCAGTCAGTCTGCTCTCAGCTCCCACAGCTCATGGAGGGAAACA